>JABUQX010097422.1:12500-15000 GCA_015478945.1 Trachelipus rathkii | reverse complement strand
AAAGTGGTGTTTATATATATATATTATTATTATTATTATAGTTATAGTTATATATATATATATATATATATTATTATTATTATTATATTATTATTATATATATAATTATTATTATTATTATTATTATTATTATTATTATTATTATTATTATTATCAATCCTGATAATAACTCTGACAAGAAAATATTGACTTTGGTTGTTACTAATATTTCTACATACATATTATTAAGGTTATTATATGTTGAAGAAGATTATATATTATATATATATTATTATTATTGAGTTCATTATACATATTATTATAAAATTATTATTATTATGTAAAGCTAATATTAAAGATAATTTTTATTTCTTTTTTTATTATTATATTATTATTATTAGTTATATCATTATTATTATTATATATTATTATTATTATTAGTTTTATACATATATTATTATTATATATATATATAAACCTGAGAACATTTAAAGCAATCACCTGAAAATAAAAAAGAAAATGATAATATAATGGAAAACAGTATAAAAGAAATAAAGAATTTGCTGGCTGCCAAAGAAACAGGAAAAAGAATAATAGAATGAAAAAAAAGAAAAGGAATAAATCTTTATCAAACACTCGAGAAATTCACTTGCAAAGCATAAATAAAATATAAAATTATCTCCACGGAAGCACGAATTTCTTAAAGTAAAAACCAAGAAGCGTAGAATTTCTTACTTTTATAGCTGATGTAATCAAAATTTGCATAAAAGGAGAAGAACAACATAAAGGGAGATGCGTTCAAGGTGTTCAAGGTAAAAGAACACAACCTCTTCATATTGGGGAAGAGGGAACATAGTCTCTCAATAATGACTCGCTTTGTAAAGATGAAGACCAGACGCAGAGCCCACCCCCGCAGGCGCGGCTTTACGGGGGAAGCACAGGAGGCCGGGCCTCCTCTAAAAAAAAATAAAAGCAACTAATATAATAAAATAATTCAAATTATTATTTACTACTATTAAAATAATGTTTAAAATGTTATACAAGAACGCTAATTTTACATTAAGATCATTTATTCTCTTGCGAAACATTATTTTTCGTAAGGATCATTGACTGGAGGAATTTCGATTTGTGCCTCCAAGAAAGCATAATTATAATGCTTTCAAAACACTGGTTGTCATGGCAACGTAAAAGAAACCTTATTCTTATTTTGTCTATTTTGAGGATTTTTCCACAAAGCCTCCTCTCGAACACGTCATAAAATAACTCCCAAATTTGACAACTCTACTCATAAGTAGAGTTTCCCCTTTGCAATAAATATATGAAACAAAATAAAGAAAACTATTTTTTTTAAAAAAATTAAATAAAAAAAACTTATTTAATATATATATATATATATATATATATATATATATATATATATATATATATATATATATATATATATAAATATATAGTATATATATATATATATATATATATATATATATATATTATATATATATATTATATATATATATTATATTATATATATATATATATATGTTATATTATATATATATACATATGTTATTAATTATATTAATATTATATTATTATATATACATATATATATATACATATACATATAGGCATATATATATATATATTATTATAATATATATATATATATATATATATATGAGAGAGAGAGAGAGAGAGAGAGAGAGAGAGAGAGAGAGAGAGAGAGAGAGAGAGAGAGAGAGAGAGAGAGAGAGAGAGAGAGAGAGAGAGAGAGAGAGAGAGAGAGAGAGATATACAAAAATTTACTATATTGAGACCGGATTGCCAAGGTGTAAGAAGCGAAGGAAAAAGTCCCAGATTGGGGACTCATGCGGGGGCAACGCTAAGTTCGAGCACGTAAAGATTTTAAGTGTGATTAGAGGATGTATTTTGGATCACCCTGTCAATCAGTCTAGGTTTAACTCTAAACTGCAAGGTAGATAGCCATCCTCCCTCATGATGAAACTGTGTTGTCAATAACATTAAAAATGCATACGTGGTTTTGTGATATGCTGAATTATGAAAACTACGATGAATATAACAGAGGAATGAAAGGAAAAATCCAAGGAAGAAGAAAAGATCCCGTACGAAACGGCAAGGAAATAAATTAATAAATTTATTGTTATTATTATAAATTTTAAAAGGAATTGTTATTGACAAGTATTTATTTTTAATAGGGATTGGGCCTAGAGACTAGGCAACTTAAACAGTAATCTACTCAGGAGATAATTCCCAGGTTGGCTTACGAAAAAGATGATAATTAGTGCGTCGGATGATGAGTTCAAACGGAATTGGAAACAGCAGTTAATAAATCAGTGTTCTCTTGCCTGCCTAGAACCAAGTTGGAATTAGGTTTAACCTCGCCTAAAGTTGGAATTATGAAGTATCACACTTATTCGGGATTTATAATGGTATTAAGTAAGGCATTTTAGAAATGGTTAGTAAGTAACCGTCCATATTCTTTATTACAAGTTGTTCCGGT
>JABUQX010097422.1:2500-7500 GCA_015478945.1 Trachelipus rathkii | reverse complement strand
ATCAGCGAGAATAGAATCGGAAAGATTAAGACGAGATGCAATTCTAGAAGTAAAAGAAGGAGCAGAATTGAAATGAGTTGAAGAGTGAAGGGTCGAGTCATCGGTATAAGAGTGGCTAGAGTTAGATGTGCAGGTGAGAAGATCATTAATGAAAAGTAAGAATAAAGTAGGAGATAAAGCCGAACGAACCCTGAGGAACACCACTATTGACAGAAAAAGAAGAAGTCGCTCCATCAACCACAGCCGATATTGAGCGACTTAAAAGAAAGCTAGACATAAGTAAGCAAAGAGAAGGAGGAAACCCAAAGGAAAGGGAGCTTGGAGAGCAGTGACGTGTGCCATACCCGGTCAAATGCTTTGATGTCAAGCGCCACCACGCAAGTCTCCTCGTAGTTCTAAGAGCGGAAAACCATAAATCGGTTAAATAGGAAAGTATATCGCCAGTAGACCTTGAACGCCGAAAGCCGTACTGACGATCGGAAAGAAGAGAATGAGATTCCAGATGGTCTAAGAAGTGAGAGTTAAGAAGTGTTTCAAAGATCTTAGATAGAATACAAGGGAGAGCTATAGGGCGATAGTTAGAAGGATCAGAGCGGCTTCCTTTTTTCGGAATAGGTTGGACATGTGCGTGCTTCCAACACTGAGGGAAAGTGCTAGTATTGAGACATAGAGAATAGTTGAACGAGGGGCGGGGTCAGCACGTAAGCACATTCCCTCAAAACTCGGGAGGAATGCCATCCGGGCCACCCGCCTTCCTAACGTTCATAGATCTCAGGAGCCCAAGATTCGATCAAATGTAATCACAGGCAAAGACATAGGACACCTGAGAGGAGAAGGAGGGAGAAGGAGGAGGAGGAATGCCAGAATCGTCCAAGGTTGAGTTAGAGGAAAATAGGAGGCCGAAGAGATTGGCCTTTCGGTTGGAGTTAAAAGAGAGCATGATCAGATCGAATAAGAGGGGCAAAAGATGATTTACAGAAATTGTTAGAGATGCTTTTGGCAAGAGGCCAGAAAGATTTGTTAGTAGGAGATCCAAGGAGGTTAGCGCACTTTCGTTTGATGAAAGCCCGCTTTGCTCGTCGAAGAGTATCCCTGCAACGATTTCTAGCTGAGTGAAAATTAGCGAGAGTGATAGAGAACGAGAATTTTTCCACTCCCGACACGCACTTTCTCTAGCCTGAACGGCAAGAGAACAAGCACGATTTTTCCATGAAATATGAGGAGAGAAAGATTTAGTCGAAGAAGGGAATGAACCTGCTCATCCCGTCAACGATTACAGCTCCCACCTTAGTGGCAGAAGCCGAAGCGTCATCAGAGTCAAAGCAGTCATTCCAAGGCCCCCCAATCAGCCCGATCAAAGTGCCAGAAAAAACGCATAGGGCAGGATGGATCTGTTGGAGAGAAAGTATTGAAATTAAGAGATATAAGGTTGTGGTCAGATTTCCCAATAGGAGCGAAATGGTGTATTTATAGAGAGAAGGACTAGTGGTGAAACATAGTCAAGTGTGTTCAAGAATTGGTTGATTAAAGAGTAGTTGTGGAATAGAAAACAGTGTGTACAACTAAATGGCAATAAGTCATCATGGGAAATATTGAAGAGTGGTGTCCCACAGGGTTCAGAGCTGGGGTTACTATTGTTCCTCATAATGATTTAGACCATGGACTTAAATGCAAGGTTTTTAAGTTTGCAGATGATACCAAAGTGGCCACCTCAGTTAGGAAAAGTGAAGGATGTATAAAGATTCAAAATGATCTTGATAAACTTTTTGGGTGGGCAGATAAATGAATTTTTATAGTAAAAATTGTAAGGTTCTTCACCTAGGTTTCAAATAAAAGTTTTAACTGCGATATGAATGGGGATTAGCTTGAACCTGTGTACCAAGAAAAAGATATAGGTGTAATTATAAGCAGTAATTTGAAAGTAGCTAATCAGTGTTTGGAAGCAAATAATAAAGCTAATAAGATGCTGAGCATAATAACCGCAATGTTGTTTACAAGAGCAAAGAAGTAATAAGTAAACTGTATAATAGCTGTTAGGCTAATAGAGTATTCTGCACAAGTTTGGGCCCCTTATTTAAAAAAAGACTATGCTAGAGAGAGTGCAAAGTAGAGCAACAAGGATGATTTGGGTTTGATGGTAAGAGCTATGAGGAGAGGCTTAAGGAGTTAGGAATGTTTCAGTAGAAAGGCGATTTCTCAGACGGGACATGATACAATTCTACAAAATATTTACATCTAATGATAATACGGAGACCAAATAAAATTCTTCATAGTAGAGCACGGACGGGAGACCAGGGGCATAACAAGAAATTAAGAAGAAAGCATGCCATCTTGATATAAGAAAGCATTCTTTCAGCATAATAGAGCTGTTATATTTTGGAATGGTTTGCCATATATATATATATATATATATATATATATAGTATATATATATATATATATATATATATATATATATATATATATATATATATATATATATATATATATATATATATACATATATATATATACAATGTCGGAATAGGGAACCGGGAACTGTAGCGATGACTGCTGGAAAATGCCACGCCTCGCCACTGGAGGTATAGAGTTAGGAATTAGGTGAGGTTCATCGTTATTATATATATATATATATATATTATTGTTGTTATTATTATTAGATATTATTATATTATATATATATATTATTATTATATATTATTATTATGTTAGTATGTATATATATATATATATATATATATATATATATATATATATATATTATTATTATATATTATATATTATATATATATATATATATATATATTATTATTATTATTGTTATTATTATTATATATATATATAAATATATATATATATATATATATATATATATATAATATATATATATATATATATATATATATATATATATTATATATATATATATATATATATGTATATATATATATATATATATATATATATATATATATATATATATATATATATATATATATATATATATATATATATATATATATATATATATATATATATATATATATATATTTTCTCTAATATATTTTAAAATATAAACTTTCAAGAATTAACAATAAAATCGTTAAAAAGAACTTATATTCCTAAGTACAAATAAAAGAGAATTATTCTTCCAGCATTTATTCAAGAAATACAAATAAAAAAAATGTTAACAAGTAGCTGGGAGCAAATCTCGTTTATTATTATTATTTCCGCTAAAAACATTAAATAAGCTTCGCTCATTTTCAAGACCTTACCGACAAATTGAAAGGGTAGATAGGTTACGTGTAGGCAAAACTTTTCAGCTAAATGAACATTCTCCCCCAAGGCCCTTCAGAGGGGGTATGCGCATCGGAAGACGTGCACAGACCGACATGTGTACGTGATGAGTAGAGGTCCTATACGCGTGGGTAGCAGTTACACGGTGCTCGTTGTTACATTATAGTGCAGTGAGTGCTGCTATAAACATGAAACAGAGCTACGCTGAGCTCACAGACATGGTGATGTGTTATGGTGATGCGAGGGGAAATGGACATGGGGCCCGTCGCATCTACGTGGAACGGCACCCCAACAGAAGACATCCTCACCATACAAAGTTTGCGTCCATCGTACGAAGCCTGCGGGACACGGGTACCCTGCGTTATGGCAACGTCGGCGGTGGCATTCGTGCATTGTAAACACTGCTCGTATAGGATTCCGTCGTCGAGATTTTTATCAACAACCGGTCCTCCAGCACGCGTAGTGTGGCGCATGCTATGCACGTAAGCCACCCCACAGTGTGGAGAATCGTGCGGGAGTACAACCTCCATTCGTACCACCTGTGCAGGGTACAAGCCTTGGGGCCTGCCGACTATGCACCACGTCTGGACTTTGTACGGTGGTTTCTCCGGCAGTCTACACAGGATGCTGCCTTCCCCCGATACGTCCTCTTCACAGATGAGGCGATCTTTACACGGGACGGCTATTTCAACTCCAGGAATAGCCACGTATGGGACTACGAGAACCCGCATGCTATAGCCGTACGTTGTCACCAACACCGGTTCTCCGTCAACATCTGGGCAGGTATTGTTGGCCAACACCTGTTAGGTCCCGTCGTTCTCCCGCAAAGGCTAACAGGTGCGGTCTACCTACAGTTCCTGCAGACGACGTTGCAGGACCAGCTCGGGGTCCTATGTCCGGCCGTGCGACCGCATATCTAGTTCCAGCATGAGGCCCTCACTTCTGCATCGATGCTTAGTACAGCTCATTGATCGTGACTTGGCGAACAATGGATAGGCCGGGCCGTTGCCTGGCCACCGCGGTCGCCGAACCTGATCTCCTTGGCTTCTACCTATGGGGCCACGTTAAGGGTATCTGGTGCATGCGAAGCCCGTAGTCAATACGGTGGATCTACTGCACAGAATACAGGACGCTTTCAAGCTCATCAACCAGGACCCACACGTACTCGACAGAGTTGCTGTGTCGTTGCTACGTCGATATCAGGCGTGTGCCCACGAAGAAGGTCGACACTTTGAACAAACATTGTAACAGCATCAATAATAAATACGTATGCCTGTACACGTGTTTCATTGTTATTTTAGCTTCATGTGCTACATGTTCGGCGCAACTCGTCCTATGCGAATACACCCCTCTATGGGCATCGGGTGAGATTGTTCTTTTAACGAAATTGTTTGACCTACACATAACCTATCTACCCTATCAACTTGTTGGTAAGGTCTTGAAACACCCTGTATATGTATAAGAGCAGAATGAGAAATGACATCTTAGAAGAGATTACAGTAATAATCGTAATTGAGTTGGAGTGAGGTGCATAATGTGGAGTATCTCCGGAATCATCTAAGGTGTAATTAGATGTAAATTTTTGAGCGAAGATTTTAGTTTTAGCGGAAGGTAAAAATAAGCAATTGTTTCATCGGAATATGCTAGTTGAGGAAAAAAGGTAAAAGCAAAATTAGTCATTTTTTTTTAAGTTTCGGAAAGGG
>JABUQX010097421.1:0-30988 GCA_015478945.1 Trachelipus rathkii | reverse complement strand
GCCTTGATACGATATCAATGACCGAAATATCAAGGCCAAAACATCAAAAGGGGGCTAAGCCCCCTAAAGGGGGTCAAAGGGGGCCAAAAACTAAGGGGTGCCAAAATAGCCTCAGGTAACAACGTTCCGTCGATATTTGAGAGCATTTTTTGGTGCTTCAAAATACCCCATTACTACTTGCTTCCTGTAATAAAATACAGAAAACAGTCCAAAATTGCAAAAATCTGATCCTACACTATGGGGTTGGCAGTTGATTGATGGAGAATTTCAGCCGATATTAACAGACTTGAGCCAGCACCAGACAAACTCTTAAATATGATTAAAGGTGTATGCCAAACTATAGTTTAAGAACCATGTAACACCATGAAATTTAAATGTCGCCGATATGATCTTCCATGTTCAGTAGTTTGTAAAAACTGTTGTGGAAAGGACTGTACAAACACAGGAGACGGTTTTGATTTAGATGAAGATGAGACTTGATTTTTATGAAATAAATATTATAATAAAAAAACAGGCTTAGATAAATAAAAAGATGTATTTCAACACTAATAAAGCTTTCAGATTCTCGACCACCATTTTGTTATTTCCTTTTATTTTTAAAACCAATATTCTTTTTCAGCATGAAATTTCTTGTAATTTGATACCAAATTTGTTTTGATTTTTAAAAATTTTTCATGCTTTTTGAAGATGACGGCCAATAAAACGCATTTGCACGGCAGTATGGATGTATATTTTTATTATGTTGATGATGAGCGTGTTACATACCATTTACAACAAGAATCATTTTTGTTGCAATTAGTTCCACCTCAAGGTGTTTTTACACTTATTTCTACTATGTAGACTATTAGTTACTACTATGCTTCTAATTATTAGAAGCACAGTAAATAAGAAACTAATTTTCAAATATGACCTCTTGTTAAGTCATTTAGGACATACAAAACACGTTAGGAACTCGTAAGGTTTGACATACCACAATTTGCAGTTGGTTCGACTCTTAATTTGCTTGTAAGCTTTTCCTGTTTAACAAAGTAGCTTTTATCATCATCCCAAACTAGCCTAAAAAATATATTTCAAAGACATTTAATACATTTTAATTTTATTATGAAAAATATTTTAGACAAAACATGCCCACGAAAGGATTTAATAAAACTTGAAATATTAATATACAATAAATATTTAATCTATTGTCAAAATTATAAATTATATCGTAAATACAACTCATCTATATCAACAATAATTTGCGTTAAAGAAATCTTGACTTTAAACGCGTCTCTCACAGCATTATGTAGCCTGTCTTTAAAATTTAAACCATATTACAGGCTCTCAAAAGATTACTTTTTCATCTTCGTAAATAATAATAATAATAAATAATGAATAATAATAATAATAATAATAATAATAATAATAATAATAATAATAATAATAATAATAATAATAATAATCAATCATTTTTTGCAAGATTTTTCCAAGCTCCTAAAAGCCTTCCTAACATTTTCGTTAACTTTTTCAGGACAATTCTTGAATAAAACAAAAATTGTCATATTTATGCTGTAGCAATCCGAGCTTCGTTCACTCACGTTTGGATATTTTCAAGGAGATGCGCACTTTATTTAACAACGCAGCTAAAATTAAAATAAACAATTATTACATGGTAACATGAGTAAGTTATATTACTATTTATAATATTCCGAAAACGAAGTGTAAAGCGAAGTAAAATTAGTCTTTTTTTTCTTTCTTCTCAAGCAAATATATTAAGATGATCTGATATTCCGTTATATTTGATTTTAATATCCGGTCTATGTTTTCTTATAAGAAGGGACACAAAATTCATTCTATTTGTGCAAAATCTTAAAAGTAATTCACTATAGTAGTTGTGGATTTGGCATGAATGTTCCGCATATGTGTAACTTTCTTGGCCTGTGCTTGATCTGCAACATACACTGTCAAGTGTATTGTCGTTATAACCATGTAAGGCTTACATCCTTTTCCATGCAAGAAAGAATTGTACACCACTTTTTGAGATGTACCAATGGTCGTTGTAGCAATTCTCTTACAATATGTGTATGTAACACACTTACATTGGTTTTACGACGAATACACTTGGACAGCGTATGTTGTAAGTTGTAACACAAGTAAGACAACAACTATATGGTGGTAAGATCATTGCAAAAATCACACAACAACGAAATGTGACAGTACTCCTAAAATTTTTGCATGAAAAGAAGAATTTTGTATCGATCTTAGACTAGCATTGTTCCTTCTTAAAAGAAACAGACCGGATATTAACATCAAATATAACGAAATGTCCGATCATCTTAATATTTTTACTTGAGAAAGAAAGAAAAAAAAGACATGCTCTAAATTATGAACTCACATTTCATTTTCGATAATTTTATATAGTAGTATTAATTAAATCATGGGACGTGCAGGTGTGAAAAGAAATGTTAAAATGAGAATGAACTATTAGAGAGTATGTGGTGTGAAAAAGGCGGTAAATGAGAGAATAAATGAAAGTAGCTTGAGAATGTTTGGTGATGTGGAAAGGATGAATGACAAGTCGGTTGGTTAAGCGGATGTAGAGTGGTGAGTGTGCTGGAATCGACCGCCGCGAGACCGAAGAAAAAAGGGATGTTTGTAAACGAATGTCTGAAGGAGAGAAAATGTAGTTGGCAGAGGCGAAGAAAGGTGCAGAAAATAATAGGAGTGAATGCAGGCTTTTGTGAGGGGTATGTTGTGGCCCACCTGGGACAAGAGAACCCTGCACTGACGATATGCCATTGTGAGGGATCCTCGCGGTTCCCGTGAAGCTTAGGGTGGATTTTCTGACCTGCCGAAGAGTTCTCACTAATAGGAATATAGGGGGCGGTAGGCTGAGCTTTCTTTTTCGACTTGTTCATGTTCTTCTACTACTTTTTCTTTTCCGATGCTTGTCAAGCAGCTTACCCCCAGTCTATTTCTTTTGGGGGGAAAAAAAAAAAAAAAAAAAAAAAAAGGGGAAGGGAAAAGAAGAAGTAGTATTAATCTTACATTATATTTGTAATAATTGTATTATTTTAATTTAAAATTTCAGCATCTTTCATGTATTCCTTAAACAAACATGTTTTTTTTTATTTAATGAGACTCCATTTTATTTAAGGTTCTTAAGTATGATGTGATAACTTCATTTTAATAATAAAAGACGAGGCTGATTGGATTGAGAGATGGTCCTAATTCACTTCTCTGATTTTGAATTTTATGATACCATTACCAAATAATAAATTCAACTGAAATGCCTTACAATATTAACAGATAAGAGTAAAAAAACTTCTAATTACCTGATGTATTAATTATTTTTAAAAAAAAGGGGGGGGGGGTTCTAACAAATAACTTTAGGGAGATGAACATAAATGAAAATAGTTACAATTTTTAAGGAATTGTTATAAAAAACAGATTTTCAAAGAATAGCAATATACTTCTTCGACTTACCTTGTTTTTCAGTTTATTTCTTTTTATAATTCGTTGCAAAATCTTTGCAAACCAAACTTTTAAATTAAGAATAATAATAATAATTATAATAATAATTATAATTATAATAATAATAATAATAATAATAATAATAATAATAATAATAATAATAATAATAAGTAAGTGGTAGGTGGTTTTGGGTACCGCTATCACTTATTTGTACCCTAAAAATGCTCATGCATGCCTCAGATTTCTGATGCATGTTTGAGCTCCCTACTTCCATTTATGGGGAAGCATGGGACAGATGATGATGATAATAATGATGATAAACTTTATAACAAGTCAAAGAAATATACCTTAGTAAACAAAAATAACATTGTTAAAAACACTGTTCACTTTTGTACTTAAAATATAGCTAAATATGAAATACAGTATGAAAAATGCAAGTCTATGCAAAACCAAATATTTATCATTATTATTAATTCTTTCATGAACTCTATTGTTAAGTTTTGAGTACACTTTATTCATCTAAGTTTCCTCTACTTTTGCCTTTACAAACTTCTAAAAACCGTGTCCAGGACTTGTTAGGCCTTTGGACAAAGGTCTGTGAAATTTATTCCCTTGTGGATATCAAGTAGATCTCTGGTCTTTTTACACCAAAGGTTATATTAAAAAAAATTGTAAAAAAAAATTACATTTAACTTATTCGTTGATAGTTTTTTTGCTTCTAATTTCTGCAGGTGATTTGGAAGAGCAGCATCTTGAGTTTTGTCTTTCGTTTGTCCTGGAGGAGGAGCCTTTGGTTCTCTTTTGGAAACGTGGCTGCTTTTGTTAAAAATATTCTTTTTTCGATCCTGCGAATTCTGAAACAAAGGGTCAAGTTCTTCAAATAATTAAAAGGATTAATAAAAAATACACACACAAATAAAAAGGCTTAAATAAGCATACTAAAAAAAAAAAAAAAAAAAAAAAAAAAAAAAAACTACCATACACTGTGCTTTATCCTCTTTTCAGAGGGTTACACGGGGGTACTACAGGAAATCGAACTTTAAGGCCGGCTATCCCAAACCAGCGCCACCAACGTGTTCGCAGTTGAGTTTTAATTATAGCCCCCCAGGTAGATAAAACCCCAACTGCTACGCGGAGGATAGAACCAGCGTCCTCTCGTATGAGAGTCGGCGAGTCAACCTCCTGCGCCACGAGGCAGGCGTTCTTACTACTAAAACGTAAAAAATAAAAATAAAAATAGTTGTTAATCAATACTACTTATTAAATTACAGTATGATAAAATACTTTATGTTTATAAATTCAATGTCTAGTTAGGTAACATAGTAGAAAACGCAAAATCTATTACAATACCTGACTCTGAGAGTTAAAATATGTTTCCGATTTTCGAACTTTTTCCAATTCAATTTCTCTTGCGATTAACTGCTTAGAACTGTATGAGATTCCCTTAGGTTTTGGTATGCCTGGAAAATGTGTCACTTCTTCCACATTTCTGCCAATTTAAAAATACATTGACTAATTACATTACTTCAGTTATTTTTAAAATTATTTACTGCACATTTACCATTTCTGAAAACTACAATTAAAAACTTCAAAACTCAAAATATACAAAATATTCCAATTTGAACTAACGTCAACAGTATGTTCATATTATTACTACTACTACTACTACTACTTATTATTATTATTAGATCGTAAAAGAAAGAAAAAAAACCTTAGGCTCTCTTACGGATCAAGAATGTAAGCGTATGTACCGTCATGGTTCTTTTCCTGTTGGTATGTAAAATTATAGCTTCTCATAATATTTACAAGCTTGTTTAAATCTTCCCTTTCCTTGTTACTGTATAGCTGAACGTTGACCTGCATAAGAATGTGTAAAAGTTACAAAGAGAAATTGAAAACATAAACAACATACACTTTGTTCAGCATTAGACTTTCAAATTATATTGTATAATAACAAATACTTACAGATCTTAAATTTGGTTGCATTATATACATAAGGTATGGTAAAATATCTCTAATTAAACTGTCACTGGGAGAAAAAATTAAGTTGTAAGGAGATATACCAATCATGAGCGAATCCATTATACTTTTAGATTTTGTTAATTTTGTAGAAAACTGAAATGAAAAATAATATATAAAAAAATCACTCCATTCGGATTAACATTATCGCACATATAAGGTAGCTAAAGTGATGACATTTTTGGTCACATCAATTAAATAATCGAAGTAATCTTGAATATATATCTTTCTTTCTTTCTTTATCTATCTCTTTTCCCCAAGGTGCGTGTCATGCATCGGAAAAGAAAAGCAGTAGAAGAATATGACAAAAGTCGAAAAGAAAGCCCAGCCTTACCGACCCCTCTGTACCATTAATAGTGAGAACTCGTCACAGACAGAAAAAACCCCACCCTAGAGCTTCACGGGACGCAAAGGACATAAACTATCGTCAATGTAGAGTTCATCCCTTGCCATGTGGGCCACAAACCATACCCCCCATACAAAACCTCGCCATTCACCTCCTATTATGCACCTTTATTCTCGCCTCTGCCAAACTCACATTTCTCTCCTTCAGACATTCGTTCACTGACTCAATCCAGTTTTTCTTCGGTCTCCCAGCCGATCGGTTCCCAACACACTCGCCACTATACATCCGCTTAACAACCGACTATCATTCATCCTTTCCACAAGACCAAACAATTTTCAACATACTCTCATTTAATTCTCTCAATCTTACCCCTCTTCACACCATACAGCTCTCTAATACGGTTCATTCCTCATTTTATTAATTCTTCTCACACCTAGCATGCCCCTAGATTGTTCATCTGAACACATTGAACTTTAAATCGATATACCTCTGATTCCAGACCATAGCCTCGCTACTATACAATAACACAGTAACAACGTACACTCATGTAAGACCCTAGCGCACTCAAGACTTAGTCCCTTCCACATTCACCAACGATTTAATTGCACAGCAACCTTCCTGCCATTCTTTTCCTTATCCTACTACACTCTGCATCATCCATTCCCCTCTCATCCAACACATACCCTAAATATTTAAACTCGACCAAAGTCTAACGGGCTCACCATCGTAACATAACTTTCACCTGAGGACACTGTCCTCACTCACAACCATACCTTACTCTATCTACGTTTACTTTCAAACCCCCTCCTTTTACACACCCTGCGAAATCTCTCTACCAATCCTCTCAAACTCTCTTCAGATTCACCACACAAAACAAAATCATCCGCATATAATAGGTAGGGCACCCTCCACTCATCTCCATTCTCCATCATTCTAACACCATTTCCTGCCCCCCCCACCTCTAATTTTTTCATAACCCCATCCATATACAAATTGAATAACCAAGGAGACATAACACAACCCTGCCTCACTCCGCTATTAATACTAAACCAATCACTTTTGACACTATTTATTCTTACACACGCCTCACTATCGTCATACATACTTTTGATCCCATTCAGAAGCCTATCACCAACACCATATATCACTAACACCTGCCATAGAGCTTCCCTATTAACCCTATCATACGCCTGTCGCAAATCCATAAAACTTAAATACAATTTATTATTCTTCTCTCATTCATTAATATTATGCATCATTCTTCCGGCCTCTGCAAAACTCACTTTCCTTTCCTTCAGGCATTCCTTTACTGACTCAATCCACTTTTTTTCCCCCGAGACAAAAGTATCAACATCAATAGATTATGTCCAATCTACCACAGCTGTCGAACAACCCACCAATCAACCCTCCAATAGCCTGCTGGATTATTTTAGCTCTTCTGAATCCTTCCCCAACTCTTCTTGAGAGCTTCCTATCACAGAACTCCCTAAAGGATTCTATACCCTACCGGGTGAAATGGATTCCAGTCCCCAAATGGAGTATATTCCAGTGGTCACCTCTTCACCCAGTCCTTCTGGGAGTGCAATATCAATTTCCTCATGCTAAAATGAAGATAATATATTCTTGTCTATCCATGTAGTATGTACAAATCAATTCAAATTCCCCAACTGATTTCTCCCGATAAGGGATGACATTATACTGTGGAATTACTGAGTGTCCCTTCAACTCCCCCATTAGAGATCTTTTTCGATGTTAACCAAACGGAACCTATATTGGATCCCAACCTCACAATTCTAAAGCTTTCACAAAAAGGTGATCCTTTTCCAGTGACACCTTCCTAAATGGTCTCTACGGAAACAGTCCCCAAATTCTCCACCAATTTCTGAATCTGCTTGCTTGTTAGATATTGAATCACTTCTACTGCTAAACACGAGCACTCTGGTTGCTCTTTCAACGATCAACTACATCTACATAATAATATGGACTTGGTCGAACTAAACTTACTTCGTATTCATGGCGAAGCCCCCCCCCCTCCCCAAACCAATCGTACAACCAAAATCACTGTTGTGATCACCCGGATTTATTCCTCTTCCTCGTCAGAACCCATGCCTAAGCCTTTCCACCCCATTTGATTCCTCGTTAGACATTGCCGCTAGCCCCGTAAAGATAGTTGTCAAGAAGTCCATCCTCATAGTACTCATAGCAACATAGCATGGTTACTTGTCGTGGCTACTGTTCTAATTTTGAAGAACTTGTTCAACTAATAAATATATGCACACCAAAGTGCATGTTTGAAGAAACTTAAATTATCCTCATAGCAACTTCTTTCGACCGTCGGAATACAAGTCGCGCTAACATCTATAGAATGAAGTGACAATGATAGGAGAACACCAGAACTCTCAGTCATAAGTCTGTCCCTTATTCTCCAGTCTCTCTCTTCGAACTAGACTTCATGCAGTGGCAGCACGAGTCCACCTGTCAACTGATTTCACTGTCTCATTGATCTACTTCTCTCACAGTAGAGTTAACTAAGCCACACTTAGGCAACCTTTTCAGGCAGCTCCCCACTTCAGTTGTCATACTAGAAGATTTCAGCCTTTGTCACCCCTATGGAGTGACTGGCACCTGACCTAAGATCCTTTACGATCTCCTAACCCCCATTTCCTTAAGATGCCTTAACAGTGAACTCCTTACCTATGAACGTTTAGATATACACTCTTCTACTTGTATAGATATCTCTTTTTGTTCTCATTCTCTTATGGATCGCTTCACATGGCCCCAATTCGATTATTTGTAAGGCAGCGACAATTACCCGATAGCCTTACATGAACTCGCACCGAGAACAATGTAAAACCCGATTCCCGTTTTCATTATGATTAAGCGAATTGGGCCCATTTTTATGTCAGACCACAGCTATCCCACTGTCTCCCTTCAATGAGCGGTTTCCGACCATTGACGAGGTCCTTAACTTCTTTCTGCAAGTTATAGTCACAGCAGCAGAAACTTGAATCCCACGGTCTTCCGCAAGTAGGGTTCGGAAACCCCTTGATGGCCCCACAAGTTTGCACAAGATAATCGGGAGAAGAAAAAACTCTACAGGCAATATAAACGAAACTGCACCAGCCCAAACATGATTATTTTTAAAGCAAATGCGGCGAGATCTAGCTGAATCAATTGCCAAGCGATTAAACAATACTTTCGAACTTATACTTGGACTGTCAACTCCACAACTCGCCTATCTTTTTCAGTGTGGAAAGTTGTACAGAAAATATTTTGCAGCTCCAACAACTCTCCACCCAGTCCTCTGTTATGGGCCTGATATAACCGACACGATCTCTGCTTCAGCAGCTGTTGCAGATGCATTAGGTTATAGTTTTGCTAGTCACTCGAGCTATTCCCACTGTTCTGAAGCTTTTCAAATATTAAGAATTAACACTGTACCGGCAGACTTTTCAACAGCGAAAGTTGAAGATCATACCTATAACCGTCTTTTTACACTAGTTCTCCTAATCTGAATCTCGCCGTTGCTGCTACTCCTAAAATGGATAGTTCTGAGCGGAAACAAAAGAGTTGGAACCAAACAGGATTATTCGCTTAAATATAAAACATCCGAATTTCTAAAGTAGGAAACACTTATCCCGGATGTGAAAAATGCAACTCAGAAGAGACCTTGCCATAAGTCTATTCTTGAGACAAAAGCATTAACATCAATCGATTGTACCCCAAGCAGCCACGGCGGTCGAACAACTCACCAACCAACCCTCTGATACTTTGCAAGTTTATTCCAGATCTTCTGAATCCTCCTATAACTCTTTTTCCGAATTTCTTATCTCGGCTCTCCCTAAAGGATTTTATGCCTTAGCGGATGGAATGGATTATAGTTCCCAAATAGAGTTTGATGCTTCCTGCTCTTCCGAGAGAGAGTGAATTGAAAACCGTTCAACGCTAACATCGCAAACGCTCCAAGCGTTTTGCAGCCGGTTTCATGAAAAGGGACCCAGAGGTCTCCCATCCTAACTCAGATTGTCCAGCCTTCTTCCCAAGTCACACACCTGCTGGCTCACTGACCAAAAGCCTCCAGTATTCAGACTTTCGTACTTCACAGAAACTCTGGAAATCAATGAGTGTCCCTTCAACTCCTTTATCAGAGATCGCTTTCCCTGCTATCCCAAAGGACCTTCAACGCCATCACAAAAAGGTTACCCTTTCCCGGTGACACCTTCTTACACTGTCTACACGGAAACAGCCCAATACTTCCAAGCAATTTCTGAATTTGCTTGCTTGGTAGATACTGACATCGCTCCAACTCCTAACTATGAGCATTCTGGTGGTTCTTCTAGCGACCAACTACGTCCACAATAACATTGACTTAGTCGAACTCAATCTACTTTGTATTCCTGGCGAAGCCCCTCCACCAAATACCAGAGGAAACTGCCCCCCGAAGCGGTCTTACAACCCAAACCACTGTTGCACTCCTATTCCTTACCACCAGGAAATATTGCTCATCCTCGTCAGGGCCCACGTCTGTCTCTCCACACCATCTGATTCCTCTTCCGACATTGTCGCTAGCCACATAAGAGACTAATGCCTCAAGAAGACCATCTTCAAAATACTCATAGCAACGCAACATGGCCACCTTCCTTCAATGAAATTGTCGTAGTTACTATTCTAATATTGAAAACTTCGCTTAACTAATAAATTTATGTAAATCAAAGTGCATATGCTTGCAGGAACTTCGACCATGCTATCGCGTCTTCATCCAACCGTCGAAATTAAAAATCTCCGCTAACATCTATACAATGAGGTGACAATGATAGGGAAGGCGCTGGAATTCTCATGTCTGGACTTCATGCAGTGGCATTACGAATCCATCTGTCCACCGATTTCACCGTCTGCTCGATCTACTCGGCTCCCAGTAGAGTTTACTAGGGCCGACTTAGTCGACCTTTTCCAGTAACTGCCCCCTCCAGTTGTCATATAAGATGATTTCAAACTTCATCACCCCCTCGTCACTCCGTCACCTCGCCTAAAGTTAAAAATCTTGTCGATCTCCTAGCTCCATTTTCTCTGGGGTGTTAAACACTGGACTCCCTACCTATGAACGTTTAGACACACACTACTCAACCTGTATAAACTTTTTTTACTCCCATTCTCTTTTGGATCGCTTCACATGGTCTCACTTCGATTATTTGAAAGGAAATGACCATTACCCGATAGCTTTACGCAAACTCACACTGAGCTCGGTGTTAGAGCCTCACTCAGGTTGTCGTTATGATCGAGCGGAGTAGGACCCTTTTTATCAGGCCACTTTTTATCTCACTTCATCTCCCTTTCAATACGGATCTCGAACTTGCCAGATGATACCTTCGCTATTTTCAAGCAAGTTGTCATCTCAGCAACGGAAAGCTTGCGATATCCGCAAATCGTTCCCGCAGGGGCAAGCGATCGGCGCCACAGCACGTTCGTAGGCCGGTCCCAAGAGTGGCACAAGAACCGCGGGAGAATAAGAAACAACGTCTACAGGACTACAAAAAAGCAGCTGAGCCAAAGATTTGTCGGTGAATTATCGACAAACACAGGAAAACATTTTTTCCGAACTTACATTCGAATTGTTAACTCCCCTTCCTTTAGTGTGGAGAGTTACACAAGGAAAATATCTTCCGTGCTCCCAACAAATCCTCAACCACGTCTCCGTTATGAGCTCCTTGATATAACTGAAAACGAATTTTCCTCTCCTGCTGCTGATTGCGAGATGCATTGAGGATTTTGCTGACACTCGAGATATTCTTTTCCGCTATCCTGAAGCCTTTCAAAAAGTTAGAATTAACATGGCACAGCCAGACTTTCACCAGTGGAAAGGGAAGATCATACTTGCAACCTCTTTTTAACACTTGCCGAGATACCAACTGTACTGAGGCGATAGCAAAGACTGTGCTCTTGGTCCAGACATAATTCGCATCATCATGCATCTTCAGTATCCATCCCTCAGGCTCAGCATTTTTGTGGATCTATATAACAGATATGGATTGAACCCTTCTTTCCATATAATTGGAACTACAGCTTTCTATAATTTCATATCCCAAACCTTGGAAAGATCCGAAGTTGAAACAGCGAACAACAAAAGACGATATTCGCTGAGCCTACCACACCTGTAAACTAAGGAGAAAGTGCTTCAGGGCGCTTGTTCTTCCCTGTTCTGGGGTGTGTCACAACTGTTCTCAAACTCATTCCAGTTTGGTTTCCAGCAAAAATCGTTCCGACCGGCGGACCCCTTGCTAAAACATAGGACCATGACATCCGGGGAAGCCTTCTAAACTGGTTGGATGGTTCTTGGAGTTTGTTTGACTGAAAAAATTTACGACAGAACGTGGGAGAACTGGGATTCTCCGTTTAAACTTCCATTCCGCTCCGGTTTCCGCGGCACAACTCCTTGTGTCAGACAGAATCCATCCACGGTTCGGGTGCTCTTCTATTCGTGTCACGCCACTTTATCTGGATGAAGGCGTTTCCGGCAAGGAGGGCTCTAAGTGTACTACTATTTTCTCTCGGATTTAATGACATCGGTATTTCTCTTCTATCCCAGCGATGTTCAACTTTTTTCTTTATGTTGATGAACTTGCGTTATATATAGCCAAGTGGAAAGGCTTGCCTTTCTTCGAACGGGACAACTTCAGATTAGCTATTGAATATTACATGGGAAATTCCCTTGGCTACCATTTTTTTCTCCCACCAAAACAGTCAGCAGTGCTTTTATAAGAAAAAAAGGTGCGAATATTAGAACCTGCACCCTGCCACATTCCTTCCAAGCGAACCTAACCTTTTATATGGTCCTCGTCTCCAATTCCGGTTACCTCATAAGTCCAAACTTCTAGGACTTCATTCGTAGATGGCCACTTCCAACATGAAGTTAGGACAAACCGAGATATTAAACCACTATCTGATTGAAACAAAAAACTTATGTCAAGATTCGCTTTCCGCAAATATATGACCTGAAAGAAATGTTACGTCACTTTCGCCTTCAAAAAAATTGGAGGAGAAATAATGAGTGCTAGAGATCGCAAGTCTCGGTCTTATACGTTATATGATATATACAATAAACCCATAGATCAATCGAACTGAGATCAGAATATGGCGCTGCAGTATATCTTTTAATTAGTTCAGGCCTGATACCAACACTATTACCACCTGTTAGATCCCATCCAAAACGACGCCGATCCGTATCTCCCACTGGAGCCATCGTCTCTCCGGATGAGCCTTGAAGTTGGAACTCCAATGGATTCCACTCTCTCTCGAGGAGGAAATTACATTCATTTGTACAAGTTTTTCCTTCGTTTTCAAACCCCAAAAACGTACCCTGCTCTTGAAAACCAGAAATTCTGCAGGAGATAACACAGATCCTAATTACTGGCCATTTGCATTCACAGTTCATAACAACTTCCTCAATATCCCCTTTGCAAAAGGTGCTGCTTTCTCTTGACGACGAAAAGGGTACCCACCTTGGTTCAAATTCTCCGTCCCCACCGATATTGCTGTCGCTTGTTACCTGTTTCCCCAAATCTGAGCCACACCTGTTAGCCTTCGTTTAAAAGCATGCATATCCCTGTACTCATCCTCAGTTCACCGATAATTTTACTCCAGTGTTTTACCTCGAGATCACGATTGGCTAAAAGTGGGCGCAACTGATGTCTTTCCTGATCAAAACCTCTCCCATTATCCACCTCCTTATGCATTCAATTTTGTACAGCCAGATTAATGGCTCATAATGATTGCCCTTTCGTGACAATTCTATCTCTAACCAAGAACACTCATATTTTAGCCCGATTTATTTCAGATTCGCTCAGCTCGCAAGGTATATACCAAATCGTGTTAAAAACCCATATATTCTAAAAAGATGGCAGATGGTATCCGCTTGTACCATTCAATTATGTTCGAGAACAAGACGAACCTGCAACTCCAGTAAGAGGAAAACCAAATTAATTCTTTGTTTGACCCCCTCTCATGTAGAGGATAATGGGCAATTGAAAATCGCAGGAATGAACAGAAAGGAGGCCAAAGATGTCGACGCCGCCCGCCTTGCCAGTAGTTGTTAAGCACGTAGCACTCGCAAGATGACATTCGACAAAGGCCGCCTCCATCAAACCGATCTAACATATCCACATGCTCCTCCACACAAGGCTTTTTGGATCTTGTTGGCAAGATGAACTGGAGCGAAGTGATGGCAGGGAGGAACTCAAGAAAAGCATAAACTGATCCATATGTGTGGGAGTGAGGTCCTACAGAGCTACCCAACAGGACGAAAGGCACGCTTACACGGAAGGATGGATAACTTTGGCACGCCTCGACGTCATGTGGAGGCGACACCGAACCGCGGAATAAGGTTATTCAAGTAACCTACTATGTCAGGAACCCTCCTAGGACATTTTGAAAAGTATTTGGGCACATTGAGTCGCCACACACCCGCAAATTGTTCACCATGAATCTTTATGGATTGTGATCCCCATCTGGACCCTATTTGCCATCGTGATCTATAATTGATGTTCTACTTTATGGTCCATAATTCTAAAAGATTACCCATATCTTATCTGAATTTTCGCACTTTTGCAAAGCTAACTCTGATTTTCTATGTATCTGGACAAGGAGTTGAAAATACTGGAAAAACATGTTAGATTTTGTTATTGCAATATTAGGATGTATTTATTGCACGCTATTGCTGCTTTTTTATTGTTAGTTTTCTAGCAAATTTTGATGGTACCATTTCTGCATTTCGCCACTTAATTCTTTTTTTGATGCTTTGAAACGGTTGAATGTGCCAGAGGCACTCCATGGGTGGCTGATTTTTTCAGCCAGTGTGGCAAGCTTCTTTGCTAGCAATTGTGTGGGTCACTTGTACATGACTCAATATAATGTATAATATAATATAATATATATATATATAATATAATATAGATATACTATATATATATATATATATTATATATATAATTATAGAGTAGGTATATATATATATTACATATATATATATATATATATATATATATATATGATATATATAATATATATATATATATATATATATATATATATATATATATATATATATATATATATGTGTGTGTATTATAGCCTGAGTGAGCGCTCTCCTTACTGTTAACACTCACTGTGGTTAGCGCGCCCTCAAGCGGAGGCTTGGGTAAACTAACCTACGACGCTATCATTGCGCTGGATATCATGGCGTAGCGTTATTACAAAGAAATCGGCATTTAAGCAAAAAAATGTTTTTAACTAGTGCAAGCCCTTTGTAGTGCTATTAAGGTGAGTTAAGCGATTGTGAAAGTGTAATTTCATAAATTAGAATGTTTCGGTAATATCAAATTAAAGAATCAAAACTAGGCTCGCAAGTCTAGGCTAGAGCAGCACGCGTTTGAGTGCAATAAAGAATAACTTATCTTCTCTAGTATTCGTTTCTGCATACCTAGTTATCTTGATATAATAGGTAGAAGCACGACTTTTGTAATACAGTAGATACCAGGTTAGGCTATAAACTGTTATCTAATGTATGCCAACTAGGAACTGACCGGGGCCCCGACACCGGCAAATTTTGGTAATATTTTGTCTGCGCATGATTATGAAGTCCTTAATTCCATCCTCTTCTATGTAAATATATATTACGTAGGATTTCTTTTCCTGCGTAATATGTATGAACATAGAAGAGCAACTATTTATTTAATAAAGAGCTAACAAACAATTGTGTATCTTAAAACACTCCATGTAAGTGCATATAGGGTAGGATACATTTCCTGCAAAATATGCATGAACATGGAAGAGTGCTAATTTAAATAGCGTAACAACAATTATGTATCGTACAAACTCCCCTATGTAAGTACATATCGTGTAGGATACTTTTCCTGCAAAATATGTATGAACATAGAAGGGTGATTATTTGTAACTGACAATTTTCTAATGTAACATGTAACACTCCTCTATGTAAGTACATATTACGTAGGATCTTTTCCTGCATAATATGTATGAACATAGAAGAGCGCTGAATTGTAATTTCCCTGTTTCTAATTGTCTTGTCTTTTTCCTTGTTAGGAAACAGGGGTCAGAGTCCCAGCCCCAGCTTTAGTCTATTTTATGGTACAATTGATGTTGACTAGTGGTTAAGAAAATAAAGAATTAAAAAGAATCTTATCCTTCAATACCAACTTTCGCAAAGCAATTAGTGGAATCTTTGATGGTGCAAAACAACATACACATACAACACCACCACGCCAAGATACCATAGTGGTGACTCCAGAAGTGAAGATAGGATCCACGGATAGGATCCCCGAACACTTTCAAGACCTCATCTTCCCTTGTGACTCCGACAGGAAATATTTTTTTTTTAAACATATTATTATTACTATTATTTTCTTCATGATACCTAACTTTTACGGCTACAAAGGAGATGATTATTTTGTGTTGTGTTTGTTTTTTTTTCGTCAGCTTTCACAAAGTTACAACCTGCTGAAACTCTTTCTAGTGCTTTCGGCAAGGGAGATATGCTTGCGGAATGAATATCTGCCACCGTCCACACTTTCGATATTTCTAGAAGGTCATGAGTTCCATATTCTCACGGACTACAAGCCCCTCATTTTTGCCATAGTCTCTAGGCATGAGCGACACTCTCCTAGAGAAGCGAGGCATTTTGAATATGTGTCCTAGTTCACAACAGACGTGCGACACATTTCGGGAGATTGTGGACAACTTACCAGCACAGACGCACTTCCGCGCATTTTAAATTGATAAAGTTTCTGCCATTACCCCACATTTTCGACGATGAGGGCTATGGCGACATGCAAAAGCTAACGAACGGGGCCCCCTGCACTTGCTAGAAGACTCTTCCCTCCAGCTGGAGGTAGCTTCAACTTCCTGGGATAGAGAAGAGACTTTTGTGTGACGTGTCCACGGGTTCCCCCCGCCCTCTCGTGCCTCCATCCTTTCGTAAGGCTGTCTTCCTCAATCTCCATTCATTGTCCCATCCAGGTATTGAGGCTTCACGCAAACTTGTTACCGCTCATTTTGTGTGGCCTGAAGTCAATGCCGACGGTTTGCAAAATGGATCGTAATTGTCTCTCGTGCCAACGTTCAAAGCAGTGCAAAGACACACAAAAGCCCCCATCGGCACTTTCTTACCTCCGGGTGATCGTTTTGAACGCATCCACATCGATATCGTGGGTCCGTTACCGCCTTCACATGGCAAACGCTATATTATGACCTGCATAGACCGATTCACTAGATGGACTGAGGCTATTCTCCTCTCGGTTGCCTCGGCGGAATCCATAGCCAGGGCTTTCTTGGTGCATTGGATTTCCCGTTTCGGCATTCCACTTAATGTTACCACGTACCAAGGCCGTGTTTTTGAGTCTTTTCTTTGGAGAGATTTCTTACGCCTCCTCGGTTCGGAGAAGATATATTCTACGAGCTTTCATCCTATAAGCAATGGGATCATTGAAAGGTTTCACCGTCAACTTAAAGCTTCTCTCATGGCTCATCCTCAACCAGAACATTGGACGGACGCACTGCCTCTCGTCATGCTTGGAATTCACACTGTCATCAAGGAAGATCTTCATTGTTCTGCTGCAGAGCTAGTCTATGGCTCTACTCTTCGTCTTCCTGGTGAGTTCTTTTTCCAATCTTCCCCTTCTTCTACTTCCGGATCTCCTTTCGTATCTCACCGCGTGAGCAATGTGTTCCCTTTCTTGGCGACCTACGTCCGACTCGATATGAACAACAAAATACACTCTTCCTTCCGAAAGATTTCTTCATGTACTCGCGTCTTTGTGAGGCATGGATTCGCACCGTTCAGCTCTCCAACCAAAGTACGATGGACCTTTCCTTGTTCAGTACTTGCGGAAGAAGTTCTTCACAATCCAACGACCGAAACGCACAGAGGTCGTTCGAGATCGAATTGCGTCTCAAGCCGCGACGGTAACTTCGAGGAGAATTCCTGACCCTTGATTACCGGTTTCGGGAATGTTTGCACGTTACAGTTCCGATCACCTTACCACAGCACCTTGGGAGCTTTAACACAGCCTATTTCTCCTCGGCTGCTTTTCTCGTACCATCTCTTGCTTCCAACCTCCTCCACCTCCTGTCCACACATCACGCGAACCTTCTGCACACCGACTTCCACGGTAATTACTGCAGACAATTCAAACCCCCCGAACATATAAATTACCTGCCTTACTTCACGTCCACTTACTCGTTCGCAAACGCGTACTCAGACTTCAAATATGCCGACTCCAACTATAGCTTCCCGACCTTCCTTCAGTCCCGCTTTGTTGCCCTCGGCATTATCCACGAGTAGATCAAGTAGGAGGTCAAACAGGTGCGTTGGCCGAGACGCTATCTTGAATAATTTACCTGGACTTTTCCTCTGGAAGGGGGTTATATAGCCTGAGTGAGCGCTCTCCTTACTGTTAATACTCCCTGTGGTTAGCGCGCCCTCAAGCGGAGGCTTGGGTGAACTAGCCTACAACGCTATCATTGCGCTGGATATCATGGCGCAGCGCTATTACAAAGAAATAATCAATTAAGTAAAAAAATATTTTTAACTAGTCTAGTTTATTTATTTTAAAGTTTAAATTAATACAGCGTCTTCATTCGTTAGACTATTCTAGGATTTTTTGCACTGCCACAAGGGTTGCGTCGGAATGCCAGCGGCGGGCCCGAACACCACCCCAGTGAACGTTTTACCGTGGGTGTGGCGGTAAGCTGTAAAGGCAGCGGTGAAGGGAAGACTGGATTCATGGTGGGCAGGTCGCCTGTAACGCGGGCACTGACGGTGTCCTTTGGAAACGTTACCGCTATTGCACAAAACCCCGTAAACAGGTGGCTGATCCTTAATGTCAATACGGAAAGCAGACCTTTGGTGATAAACCGCAGATGATAATAAAATAAATTATTATTATATATCTTATATTTATTTATTAACTTATATATATCTAATTGTCATTATTTATTTCAAAATTAGTCAATAAGTAAATTACCAAATTTAATATACGATAAATCTTATCAATTACTATGAACCTATCTATAAATAAGACTATTGTGTCTCGTGTGCAATTCTTTCACTCCCCCATATTTCTTCGGTGCACAATTCTTATTTTGACACGCACTTTCTTTTTTCTTTTTGATATTCTAATGTAAATTTTTCGCTATATTTAAAATGCTTATTTTCTCTTTTCTTCTTCTTATTATCTATCTTAAATTTTTAATCCTCATATATAAGTAAACTGTATTATAGCTTAAACCTATATTTATTTAAATTTAGTTCCATATACCGGTTAACCCCTCAACACCACATCACCAGCTCCAGATATTAGTAAATGCTAGGCCTACGATAAATAATCATATTATATTATATATCTCTAGAATACATATTAATCAATAATTCCTTCGCGCCCATCGCGCCCTACACACACCCTTAATTCTTCACCCCATAATCTATCCTTATCATCTTTTCATTTATCTATGTCTGGGTCGCAGGACGGATGAAATATTCAATAGGTGACCAAGCTCATAGCAGCAACTTCTATAAATTACTCTACAAACTACTCCGATCGATTTCACACCACCTTATGTCAACCCTGTCTTTGGCCAACCTAATAATAAATTATTATCTTTATCGTATTCATGCTACACGCAAGACTCTTCTAATTTCGAAACTTCTACTAATATTAATTATAAATATCATAAAGCAACACTTCATAACTACACTATCTAGAGCAAATACTAATCTTATTAGAAACTTACCCATACTTTTATATACCAACCTTCTTGTCCTCTTTCTATATTGCTCTGTCGGATTTTATTCATTAATTTTACATAGGTTATCAATCTAGGTTTACAGATTCGGAGGACCGTTCACCAACCAAATAAACTATTTTCGGGCATAGCGTCGTATGCACTTTGGGTTTAGGTAATGCTCGTCTAAAACTAACACTTGTAGAAAGAAATTTCTTTAAATCCTGGTTTTTCGGGTAATCCCTGGACTAGGGTCCTTTTCTATATATGATTATCCAGATGACGCGGCTATACCTAAAAACTAAACTCCCATGGTCTTAAACATAAAATGTATAATAAAATTTCTTTTATCTATCACACGAAATATACAGTGATAATTAGAAATTTCGTTTACTAGTGTGAGCCCGAATTCTGGGTTTTCTAAGCACGTTGGTTCGATAATCTTAACATTATTTTACTATTTAAAGTTTTTTATAAGTTTATGTATCATAGATGTTTTATATAATTTCTAGATTTTGTGTCATTCCATCCCTAGCCAGTAATGTCCTTTTTTCCCCCTTCGATGTCGAGTGTTCAAAATCAATATGTAAAAACATAGAATAAACATCTAATAATTTTTATTTTAATTTTATTTCTAAAAACTATGTTTAGTTCAAGTCACACAGTTCACAAGAAAATCTTTGTAACCCAATGTGTACGTTAGGATGGCAGGGGGTATCTGGTAAAGTTACAACTGCTCACTCCAACCATTAAGTTTTTCAAATGCTCAAATTCGGAAAAATAATAAGCCCGACTGAAAAAAGTTCATATATATTAAAAGAATTTATTAAAAGCCAGAACTACGTATTATTAAAGGGGTCTTTCTCGGGTACTCGTTAGACCACATTCGAGAAAATATGGCTAAGCTTGGCAGTCTGGTTAAAATTACAGAGATATATATAGTAACGGTGCTGTCATATAAATTCAATTATCAATCATATCTCATTACCATAAATTAATATCTCGATATATATAATAAATTTATTTAATATAGTATATATATCATCCGGATCGATCCGTGTAAGATCATCGGGTATAAATATTAACGTATTCTAGTATCATTACGTTTAGGCAGTATTAATTTGAGTAGATATTTATACATATGACTAATTCTACTTCATATATAATATATATATATATGTGATACTATATAGATACATATAAGTTTGTAGTATTCATAAATATATATAAAAATAACTATTTCATAATATAGTATATTAGATTTGCTATACATCAATGTTTCTAAGATAATCACAAAATATATTTGATGATCAATGTTCTAGAATATAATCACGAAATAATTTTAAGAATTATAAGAACTAGCAATTATATTTATCGATCGATGTCTCAATTGAAGAGATAAAATATATGTGATATGTAAGCTATAGGTACGTATAGACTAAGTATCATCATCTATAAACATAGTAGAATTTATTACAAAAGAAGAGGAAAATCTGAGGTATTTTTGCTATATTTCCGTATTCATATATTTGTTTAAAACACTATATAGTATATTAAAGCCTCTTCTCCACTAAACGTTCCACTTAAAAATTTGCAACACTCGAAAAGTCTTCAATCCTATTTAAAAAAAATATAAAAACTTAGTATATATATGATATATATATATAATATATATATTATTTATATATATATACTAGTTTGATATATAATATAACTTTATATATAGTATCATAATGATATTATTATTATACTATATCAAATTTATAGTTTATATTTTTCGATATATAAGATATATAATATTAATATATATATATATAAATATTATAGCGTATATTTAAAGGACAAGTCTATATATATATTATTGAGTCAGTTGGAAGATTTAATAACCGAAAATGCAAAAATCAATATAAATAATAAAAATATATATATATATATATCAGTATTATATTACTACATACGGTATTCTATAAAGGGATACATGAGTAAATATGCTACATAAATAAACAGCCAAATGTTTCAGGGGGTATGTTATAATACCATATATATATAATTCCATTAAAAAGGGCAAAAATCTAAAAATAAAAAAAGAATTAACAAAACCACCTCAGCGAAGTCCAATAAAAAAAAATATTATCTCTTATCGGTTTTTGATATATCAATATACCTATATATATAAACACTGCTATATAATATATATAATTTTAGGTAGGGTGGTATGCTAATATATAGAATTTTGGCTCGCGGGGGCCATAACTAAATGTAATATTTGCGTTCCGTACACACCGTAATTATCTTTTTACGCCAGTTTATCCTGCTGGTCACACAGTATCAATTGTAGTTGATGCTTTAATATATGCGATCATACTCGGCGTTCAATGACGCTAATAAAAATGACGTATAATAATAGTGTTTAGTTACATCGGGATGCTAAATGACATTATATTGTTAGAATCGTTGTAGACGGAATTTCCTTTTTCATTATTATAATATTATTATTATATTATTATTATATATTATATTATATTATTATATTATTTATTATATATTTATTGATTATTATTATATTATTAATTATTATTAATTTATATATATTATTTTATTATTATTATTATTTCGGAGTTATATTTTCTTTTGTTTGCGTTAGTACTAACATGGACTTCGAAAGTTAATAACAATAAGATTTCAATATAAAATAAAGTTTGATATTTTAAAACATTTGAAATTTGAAAAATTCAAAAATTTGAAAGATTTTAGATATCAAAAAAAATTCAAAATTTTTAGAATCAAAATAACTTTTATATTAAGTCAATAATATAAAAATTGCAACTGACTAAAATATCCCGACCATAACTGGAAGAGTTATTATTTGGTGTTTTAGACGGATTTATTATTAAAATAATTATTAAAATTAAATAAAAAATTTATAAAAATCATTGTACAGTTTGTAAATGATGATGCGTTTTGTCGCTATTAAAAGTTCGAATTGTTGTCTAAGTAAAATTAAACGTGGAATTTACAAGTGAAAGTTAATTGGAGAATATCTAATTCAACAATGGACTGTAAGTTGGCCGTATTCAATTAGTTTCACTGATAAAATTATACTGTCGTTTTGCTTTGTAGTACTAGTTGATAAGTCGGAATATCTAGCTCCTGATCCTTGTCTTTTATACCCATTAGATGTTTATCAAAATCTTATTTTCGTTTTTTAGCTAGAATGGTATCCGGCGTTTTATTCGAAATTTCAACTGTTATGCAAAGCATTTAAATATGAAAATTAGTATGTGAAATTGGAAAACCTTAGGGAAACGGAGAAATTATTAATATCGGTGAATATTATTGAAGTAAAATGTTATTTCATAATATGTGTTTTTTCCAATGATTCTAATATCATTAAACTAATTATTTGATTTACTTTATGGGATTTCTACATCCTGTTTATTTACTTGGGGTTTTTATAGCAATCGAGCTTTTCAGAATGCCCCTTTAAAAAATTTAAAAAAGTTAAAATTTTTTATAAAAGTTAAAGTAATCAGCCCAGACGACGTTTGCAAAACATACATGCTGAATTAATTCAAATATATTTCAGATTAATAATAAAATCATAAACTTTCGATGCTGGTATAAATTGAACATATATATTGGACAATTCCAGCAATCGGTTGATCGCTCAGTATTTGGATCTCTCAAAATGACAAAACATTGTTGCTTGAAAAATTCAGGGAGTTAAGCGGATTTCCAGACGTTCTAATGCAACATTTGTCATCTTTACAGTATATCCAACATTGACAGTACTGTAAAGAAAAATTATCATTCGGTCAGACTGGAATCAAAAAATCTAAAAGTATGTTAAATGTTTATAGATTTTAGGAAAATTTTTGGGGTAAATGAAAAATTTGTCTAAAATTTGAAAGTTTGAGTTAAGTCTCAAAAAAAAATATGAATTTGGGAAAAAAAACAAATTTTCAAGTGTTTGAACAAATGTAAGGTTAATCTCATATTATGGATAAGTTATGGTGATACCAGGTGTAAGTACTGATTATTTACGATAAAAGTTATATAAGAATTATATATAAGATCAAAATTGAAAATAGAAAAATTGAAAATCTAAAAATAGAAAAAAAATTTTCAAAAATTTTTGGGATTGAATACTAAAATTTTATACTTTGGGTCACAGCAACAAATTATAATTCTGGGATAGTGTCTGAGATGTAAATATCTGATGATAGAATAGAGATTCATGAAGTAAAAATGACTCCTAGAGTACTAATAAAATATATTAGTTAATAAAACATTAAAATATTTAATTCTTTGGTTAAATATTCAAAAATTTCAAAAAAAAATCAATTAAGATTAGTGTTAATTCTAACCAATTTATTGTTATGGTTAAAGTCTTCCTCTTATTGAGAAACTCTCAGTGTGTGACATTCTAGTCGGTGCTGTTAGAGTTCTCTACGATGCAGTGCTCTAATCCACGATGTAAAGAGTAATATCATAAATAAGTCAGCGATTGTAGAATATAAAAGCGGTTGTGTCATACTAGAGTCGTGGTTTTCTCCCCAGCGTATTATATTTAGAATTTAACTCTTTTGATGTAAAGGTTTGTCATACTTTTCCTGTATGGACAGAGGTCTAAGTCATGATGCATGATACAAATGATATTGTGTAACAGAATTGATGAGGTAATAGTTCATCCACTATACGCTATTAATCATTGTAGACATTACTATTGTAGTGAGTTGAAATGTTCGATGGTATCAACTATAGACCGCATTCGATAGTCGATGCTTGACACACATTGTCACTGATAATTTCTGTTGTGATGAATTCAGTTCATTTACAATATCTTTGATCATCATATGTTCTAACCTTCTTCAGATTGAATTCTTCTAAGCTTTAATAATTTATAGTAACATTCCTGCAATCTTTTACCACATCTTCGTTGTGTTACTGAATCTATTGTTCAAATTGTTAAAAGTTCTTATAAATTAACAGGATAAACTTTCTTCGAAGTTATTTTTCTGCTAAAATACCTCTAAAAATCACGTAAAACTCCTGATATACTAGTTGTCTTACTATATGACATTACTGTGCAATAACTGTGAATGGGTAGTTCGAGAAAGATTGATAATGCGCTGTCATTTCATTCCAAAATTTAATGAATATACTTCTTCTGTCTTTAAGCTTTAGTTAGTATGTTTGAGATTTCATATAGGTCTTAGTGTTAGTATATATTGGTCTTATGGATAATTTTAATTTCGGTTCTTTTCATTAATAATAAATGCGTATAAGCTCTAACTCTTCCCATTCTTCAATTCCCTTCAGTTCTTGAACTATCTTGCTAAGTTTGTTCTCGTTACCAATTGACAAACAATCTTCTAATAGATCTCTGCTATTATGTCCATCATATTCTCCTGGTACAGTAATCATTAAATAACTGTGTATTCGTTGTGAAATCTTCATGTTAATTTACTAAATGTCATTATATCCTAGTGAAAACTTCTCTATCTTTAATCATTCCTATGTGATCAAACAGTTGTGGTCAAACAAATCTATAACGTCACCTACATTTCATTGGAATATGTGTTATTGGACTCGGTTGTAACCCAGTTCAAGTTATCTTTCGTACTAAAATCTTTACTCATAGTGGAGCAATTTTGTATATTTTGGGAATGGTAGTTTAAGGGACTGACCTGACTATATCACCTGATTTGTTTCCTAGTAGTATTCTTGTCATCGTATCAAATTCCTGTGTCAAAGTTTCTCTCGATTCTTTCTTGACGCCATACTTCATGGGTGTGGATCGTCTTAGTATACTTAGAACTGTTAAGTGACATCCGTCAGACTCAACTTTGATAGCTGCAAGACCGACAATCTTCTGCGTAGGTAAATGTTATCACTCATCTATGATAATAAATGACTAAAAATTACAAGCAAAAAATTCTTAAACTACTGGTTAGACTAAATTTATTATTGAAACATACTTAAGAAATTAAATAGTACATGATACAATTAATAAGTAGGTACATTTGTCAGGTCTGACTGGTTAAGTAAGTCATGATCTAATAGTCTCGTGTTGAGTATATTGATATAATGGGAAATTTAAAATTAACGGCTTATAAATATATATAAAGAAGGAAATCATTAAAATAATTATTTTTAGTTTAAAATTATTATTACACATATTATAATAATAGTACATCAATTAAAATCGACATTTACTTTTTAAGTTTCTTTTCATTTCACTGTTTAGCAATAAGTAGTAATGACTAACTTTAATGTCTTTATCAAATGTGACTCTTCTTATATGTTTGAATCTGACTTTTCGCAGTAAATCCGGCGGTTTCTGGGAGGTAGTCTGGTGGTTTCTTGGAGTGATCTGTGGTCTTTCTTGGCAAATTCTGGTGCTGTTATGATCCATTTCTTTCGTTCCGAATGTGATTGTCGCGTCTGAACAGGTGATCTTTCTAATATCGTATACTGGTGCTCGGTCTATGATAAAATTTTTTCTCCTCTAGTTAGTCGAGTAGGTTGAATAGATTGGTTTGGTCGTTTGCCTAAATATGAATTGGAATATCTCCTTGTCCGAATATTGGTTCATTGACATTTTAATGTAGCGTGTTTTATTTCACTTTCTTGTGTTGGGTCTGCTACTTGTTCCATATTTTCGTCTACAGCTTCAGGTTTCACCTTCCATATTGAATTGCGATTCTTCAGTTAATTCCTGTTGTTAGGTTCTTAATAGAATTATCTAGATCTGATTTCAATCAAGTTGATCATATTCAGTTTTTCATAATATATATTTTATTTTGTTTTCTTTCTTAAGTTAACATTAATTTTCTGTCTTGTGTTGAGAGGATATATATCTATATCGGTTTCCTCATTAAATTTCTTATTTTTCTTCTTGTTCTAGCCACTTTAAAGATATCAACATTTACTCTATATACTTGCCTGTAGTAGGATTCTTTAGAACTATATGTATTACTATTTCCAAAATTCATTTCATAGCCTTCAATAAGCGAAATGGGACCTCCATTTTTCGAACAAGTTTAGGAGATAGTTGGTGGTTGATTCTCTGAGGTACACAAATTCCTACTCTTAATTGTCTATATTTTGCCTTTTTGTGCCTGGGTGATACTTTTAACTTCATTTTTCTAATGTTCTCGGGCTGTCCTTCTTATCTCCTTAATTCATTTCATTATAATGTTCGCTATCTTTTAGATCTCTTTTATAGGTTAGGGATCTTTAGATTTTATTTAAGGCTGTCAGTTTGGTATTGTCTGACGGTCAACCTTAGTTGGTAAATGAGCAGGAAGTGGGGCCTGTCTTATGCTACGTTTGTAAGGTATTAATTTATTATGCTGCTTGGCAAGGTATATATTGGTCCAATCTCGCTGATTAACCTTACGTAACTCTCAGAAAGTTGCTATTGTGCGTTTGTGGTTCGACCAACCATTGCTATAGCGGGTAGCTACTTATCTTCACACTTTTTAATCTAAACTTTTCTGATAATACTTCATAAAAAATTCGTAAATTCCAAGGCATTGTCAGATTACTGTTATCCTGGTTTGTGATTGAAACTGCCTAATCAATAATAAATTCTACAATCTTATCACTATGTCTCGATCTTTAAGCTGCTAATTCCTACATATCTTGTTAATGATCTTTACAACGAGTATTGTATTTATTTCTTTCGTTGGGTTGTACGTGACCATAAGTGTCCATGGCATCTTTTGGAACGGTTGTCCGCCAAAGATATGTTTTTTTTGTTGCTTTTAGGCTTAGAACTTATGCTTCTTGAAGTATGTACAGCTATTTAAAAAATCTTCAACTACTTTATATTTGAAAAGATATTCCTCTTATTCTTTCTCTAGGATTATTCTGACCCTATGATCCTTGGATTGAGTGAGTCATAATCGAATTGTAATTCTATCAAAGATTGGTTAACCTATTTTATAGATTTCTTATTTATTATATAAAGTCATATCTTAAAGAATTTTTGTGACTATAAATCTAGATTCTCATTCTTCATTATTCTTCCTTCATTCACGCCTCTTCTTCTCTTGAAATAGTTGTGTAGATCTAAGGTTAAATATGTTATCTGTTTTACCTATATTTTATAGTTTGTTAAACTTACCTTTATTGTTACATTTATATTTGATTATTGGATTTCTTAATTTTCTGATGTTATACATGCATCCAACTCGCTGGAATAGTGCTCTTCATATGATTTTTTGTTTCGTGGTCTCGGATCGTTCTTTATTCTTCATCATCGTACTTCATCCTTGTCATGGAATCATAGATCTGGACAAATAGAACAACGATTGGAACTGAGATCTTGTCGATAACTTTTATATTTCAAGGTCGGATTGAAATCTCATACTGTTAAAGTGAATTTATTGGTTCAAGCTTTTGAAACTTTTTAGTGAAATATTTCCTTTCAACTAAATTAAATTTATTTGACATATATCGATATTATGTTAGGTTAACACTGTCTTAAGCAAAGAATCCAAACATTGCCACTCTCGATGTAGGGGCGTAATCTTTTCCGCTGTGTGGTCAGTTTCTGCTTGCGAAAGGCTAAAGGTAATTTTCTCTCTTCATTTTCTTGCAAGTAATACTACTACTACTACTTGGTACCTACTATGAAGTCGTTATAAAATAGTGCCATTCGTGAATTTACTGAAAGACAGTAAGTCTTTTTACTTTAACAACCACCATGGATTTTTAAAATTAAGATATCTTGTTTTTTCTTGGTATTTATTGGTTTGAGATGTTGGCGGTACTTAATAGGTACGGTATAGAAGTCGTTCTGTAAACAAAAAAAATAATAAGAACCGTACTGGGCACGCTAGTAGGTGTCTGATATTCGACAAGTTTCAGTCTCTCAGGGTCTAGAGTGACTCCTAGACCTGAGATACAATGGTAATCTAAAAGATCTAATTCGATTTTCTTGAAAAATTTGCATTTCTCCAATTAGTTTGAAGTTACATTCCATGCAGTGTCGAATTAAGAATACTCTTGACGGCTATTGTAAGAGAAGGTCATCTTAAAGTATATATTATATCGTAATGTAGATAGTAACATCTATACCTAGCAATCCAATTAACACGAGTCGAATTATCATCTGGAACCTAGCGGGCGATTGTTATAGCCCATTGGTCAGATCTCTGCGCTGCCAAACTCTTCCTCGCGTTCTATAATGCTGAATATGGTCTCTTTTCTTGCTCAAGCGAAATCTGAATATAAAGCCATGAGAACGTCGCCACAGCTTGAATATACTAGTCGCCTAGTTGGATTCACCGATCCTGATTGAATGGAAGGGGAAGGAGTCCCATATACTGTCATTTTTTACTCTTCCTATAATCGATACAATCCTGGACGCGGCGTCCAGACTTCTTAGGTATCACTAGCAATGGACTACTGTGAGGGGACACTGATGGTTCAATCAGGTTCTTCCTCATTTGGTCCTCTGTGTATTAATATCGTTCACGAAAGATCTTGGTTGCTGAACTGTGGAGATGAACAGACCTTTGGGCATTTTCATCTAAGTTTAATTTAAATTTGATAAGTGGGAACTGCCCCTATTGGTGGTCATATGCCAGGTCCCACAACCGTCTCTGTTTTTTCATTGAAAAATCTAATAATATTTCAAGTTCCCATCGTGTAACTCGATTATTTTTTACTTTGTCAATATTCTTTTAGGTAATATAATTCTCTTTCTGATAACCCTTCGGTTAAGTGGTATCTTACATTTTTTATAATTTTTAGACTCTTGCATCGTCTGTGCGTGTATCTCGCTCCATCATGGTATTGGCGTGTTGCATTGGACTCTCGCATTTCTGGTAGTTGAATCTCTCCTCAAGCGGATATGGCTGGGTCTGGCTTCACTAATTTATTTATTAAATAGCGGCTCCCTAAGTACAATGAACTCTTTTATGTATTATACTTCTTACATTGATAAAGTATGCTGTATTAAAGATGGCTGCGCTCCTCTAAAGGCATCAGTTGTACTGTAATTACCATGCGTCGTCTAGGTAATTGTTCGCTTTTCATCTTCCATTCACTTCTTAATATATACTTATAAGTTAGTATGATCTTTTATTATGAAGTTTACTAATACACATTGATCTGTATGTCATAAAATTTAGGATTCTCCTTATTATTTAGGTGTATTACTAAAGTTTTACCATAGTGATTTATTACAACAAATTTTTATTCGTTTTTTCTACTTTTGACATAAATGTTTATGATCATATTGGATCATCGAGAGTCTTGGCTGCAATCATCTTGCTGAGGTCTTTACGCTCTTTCCCGTTGAAGGCGATGACGGATATTCATCGTCAGCTTCTGGGACCCATAAGCCTCTCTCTTCCTCACTGACATTCCACAAAGTATGTTCATTTGCACATCTTTTATCTTTAAATTTATGATGTGTCCATGTGTGATTGTTCGCTTGTATCAACTGTAGTTGATTTGATGCTTGTTGGTGCTACTCATTTCATCTTGCATCAGTACTTAGCTGATTCCTCGAGATTCACCCTATGTGGATGTTGTGGTAAATAGACGCCTTACGTACCATTGCGTACACAGGGTTGTGGGTTTTGTTAGGCATTGAACCGCTATTACTGATTTTGCGGTGCAGAATGGTTAGCGGCTATATGTGATGGTTGCAAGCACGTCCGCAATCTTGAGTGTGTTAATGTGCTGAGTTTTCATTGTCTGGTTGCGTCATCTTCATCTTCTACCCCTGTTTACCATTCTATTGTCTTTCAATTCCTTTTGGCACTGATTGAGGAACACCCCTTGTTGCGCATTTCTGTATCTTGTTACCAATTGGAATATCTATGAGGGTTTCGGTTATGTAATTGTGAGCATTGGATTGTGCGGTGCGGTACCGACTGGTGTTCACCCTAAACATCATTTTTTATTCAACGATCTCTTCTATGATTGGAGGAATCATACTTTCTCTTCCAAACTACGTGGGTGTTTCACTGCAAATTTTCTTTAAATATTTATTTGCAACGGTCAGCTGCTGATTCATAACCGTCTGAACACTTACCTTCAGAATATTATCACAATTCTCTTCGACCATGACGAAAAGTCTGTTTTGATCAGGTGGATAAGAGTAAACTTTATAATTAACAGTGTGAGATTGTTCTCATTCTCACTATATTTCTAATTCGAATCAGGATGATTGACATTGTGCTCATTCTCATCAAGGGATGTGTATGAGTCTTCATTTGTATATTTGCCAGTGCGCTGTATCATATCTGCCGTTTCAAGGGCGTACTCCATACGAGTGCGGTTATCATCACTCTGGACATCGCTTTCAGACTCCAAGGACTCTGATTCTTCTTCGGAAGCTTCCTCACGGATTACATA
>JABUQX010097420.1:22500-30000 GCA_015478945.1 Trachelipus rathkii | reverse complement strand
AAAATGCCTACGCGGCATTATTAACGCCCACATTAAATCTACAAGTAACTTAAAAAATCACAGTTAAACTATACCACAAAATATTTTAACTGTGATTTTTGTGTTACTAAGGATACCCTTTCAGTTAATCACCATGTCGTGTACCAATTCGCATGTCCCGAGTCTGACTGTACGTCGACGTATATTGGTTACACGACTAATAGATTAACAGATAGGGCATACCAGCACCGCTTTAAACCCAGTAAAATATACGAACATTTATTCACAGAGCCCAACAAGACAACTGTACCTGATATTTCAAAATCATTTAAAATTTGACACTCCTAATATGAAGCCCAAAAACTGAAAATAGCTGAGGCTTATTTCATAAAACATCTAAAACCAGACATTAACATAAAGTTCAATGTATTGTCCCTTAAGTTAAATATAATATGAAATGCTAAAATCTAAAATTCAAAATCTAATTTGTAATTTTATTTTTTTTTAATCTAGTGTTATAATAATTCATTCTATTGTAAGAATCAAAACTCTGAAGATGTCCGAGGTTTACGGACGAAACCGGTCAGGATCTAATAAATACAAATATGCCTCTTACTTTCTTTGCAAATTATTCTCTAGATCAGGGGTGGGGAACCTTTTCAAAATGGCGTGCAATTTTTAGAAAGATTTTTCATGTGACGGGCAATATATATATATATATATATATATATATATATATATATATATATTTTTTTTATGAAAAAATATATATATATATATATATATATATATATATATATATATATATATATATATATATATATATATATATATATATATTCTTTATATATATATATATATATATATATATATATATATATATATATATATATATATATAAGATATAAGATGTTACATATATATATATATATATATATATATGTTATTATATATCTATGAGATTATATATAGATATATATATATATATATATATATATATTTATATATACAGTTATAGTATATATGTTATTATATATATATACATATACATATATGTGTGATATATATATATATATATATATATATATATATATATATATATATATATATATATATATATATATATATATATATATATATATATATTTTATATTTATTTTTTTTTTTTATATTTATATATATATATATATATATATATATATATATATATATATATATATATATATATATATATATATATGTAATAAGTAAAAGAAAAAAAGTAAAAATAAAAAGAAAAAAATAAAAATTTATAATTTTATGTTAAAAAGGTCAGGATCTAATAAATATAAATATGCCTCTTACTTTCTTTGCAAATTATTCTCTAGATTAATATTAAGGAAACTAAATGAATATCAGAAGAAAATATTTAGGGAGTTGGAAGCAAAAAGTAAAACTTATATTATTATTATTATTATTATTATTATTATTATTATTATTATTATTATTATTATTATTATTATTATTATTATTATTATTATTATTATTAGATATTATTATTATTATTATTATTATTATTATTATTATTATTGTTATTCTTATTATTATTATTATTATTATTATTATTATTATTATTATTATTATTATTATTATTATTATTATTATTATTATTATTATTATTATTATTTTTATTATTATTATTATTATTATTATTATAATTATTATTATTATTATTAATATTATTATTATTATTATTATTATTATTATTATTATTATTATTATTATTATTATTATTATTATTATTATTATTATTATTATTATTATTATTATTATTATTATTATTATTATTATTATTATTATTATTATTATTATTATTATTATTATTATTATTATTATTTCTATTATTTCTATTATTATTATTATTATTATTATTATTATTATTATTATTATTATTATTATTATTATTATTATTATTATTATTATTATTATTATTATTATTATTATTATTATTATTATTATTATTATTATTATTATTATTATTATTATTATTATTATTATTATTATTATTATTATTATTATTATTATTATTATTATTATTATTGTTATTTTCTTTTAAATTTTATTATTATTATTATTATTATTATTATTATTATTATTATTATTATTATTATTATTGTTATTATTATTATTATTATTATTATTATTATTATTATTATTATTATTATTATTATTATTATTATTATTATTTTTGAGCTTTAATATTATTCAAAATTCTTAATATTTCTTCACTTAAGGGGAGACTTTATCCTCAAAATCCATATCTTCGAACCGATAAAAGAAAATGTTTTTTTGATGAGCAACTAATTTATCTTTAATTTAGAAAACAAAAAAAAAAACTGTTCGAATGTGGGAGAGGGGAAATTTTTTTTTTCGGGGTTTTCACAAAAATGGCCATAAAATCTTTAATATTCAAGATATTTCAATGCTTTTTTCACTAAAATACTCCTATTTTGTGTAGTAATAAATTTCATTTAGAAACTTTATTTCAAATTTTATTTTCTAAAAGTTTTTTGTACAATCTCTGAAAAGTACTTTCAAAATTTTTGAAATAAAAACAATCAATCACATGTGACACCACCTTACATCATACAAAAGCATTTAAGATAAACTTCAGTCTATTAAGGATTTTATATGCAGAGTTGTTACCAAATTTTAAGAAAAAAAAACTGTTCGTTTTTTTTTAATGAATTTTTTGGTGATCTAATGTAAGAAAAAAATGAAGTGCTAGAAAAACGCAAATAAACATTTGAAAATATTATTTCTTTTTTCAGACAGCAAAAAAATATTTATTCTCATTTATATATATATATATATATATATATATATATATATATATATATATATATATATATATATATATATATATATATATATATATATATATATATATATATATATGGTATATATATATATATGATATATATACATACCCAGATAGCGGTGAAGCTTACAGCCAACCGTGACTTTGAATTGCCAAACTTAAGGTTACTCTAAGGTTCAACTATGTCATACTAACTAACGTTAAAATAACCTTATAATAATAACCCTATAATAATAACCTTATAATAACGTTAAAATAACCTTATAAGAATAACCTTATAATAATAACCTTATAACAACGTTTTGTTTTGTTTTTTTACATTTTTGTTATACGCTTTATACGCTGATTCCAAATATGTAATTGGTTTTTCTATAAGTGTCGTACTTTTCGAGATATTTCATTTTTAAAACAATATTTAACATAAATGTGATTTTTTAAAAAATTATTTAAAATATTTCGAACTTTTGAATCATGTCCGTTACCACTGAAATTCATTGTTGGTATCATATAGTAGCAATATATTAAAAAAAAATAATAATAATTCAAAACTGACCCAAGCATAAAACAGAAAAGGGCCTATAAGGACTGTTTAGTGGCCATTGAGTGAGGGAGTGTTTATTTTTGCTCTCCAATTTTTCTACTATAATTTGTGTTTTTGAAAGTGAATTTAGTAAACAAATTAGTGTTCTGTATCTAACTACACTACTGTTGCGTATATAACTACAATCATTAACAATTGTTATATTAATTTTGTGATAATTTAAATTTGATAGCCTAACCCTAGGCTAACATAGGTAAGAGATTTACTGTTTTCTGTGTGGAGGTTTATTTGGATTCTTAAATAGATTTTCTGTATTTAAATACAGTCTTTAATAATTGTTACTTTAATTTAGTGATAATTTAAATTAAATTAAGTTTCCCAGTTATAGACTACAGTTAAGCCTACCTTATAATTTTATATATCCCTGACCTAGGCTAAGCTAAATTTAGGCTTGTTTAAATTTTTAACCTGTTTTAAATAGATTAGTTTATTTCTTTTTAGGCTTTAGTGATATTTAAACTGTAGTTGGTAAAATAATAGGTACAGGTTAGTAAGCTAAAAATAATTTAAAGTATGTATGTTCTGTGTGATAACTTTGGGACTGTAAGAGGTGAATATGTGAATAGCTGCCCTGTTTGTGTTTTGAATGCAGAGAATGTGTTGTTAAGGAAGGAGATTGCAAGACTGAGTGAAAATATTATGGATTGAAAGAAGAAGTATTTGAGTTGAGAAAGGAGGGAAGTGTTAGGAAAAAAGTAAGTAGGGATGTCGAGGCGAGGAGTGAGCGGGATATAGGGGTAGACAGGAATAGTGATTTACCTAGGCAGGAAGATGAGAGGGAAAATGATAGTGTAGTTGATAATAGGTCTGCAGATGAATATAGAGTTGTAGGAATTAGAAATAATAATTTAAAGATGAGGATCTCGAAAGTCAGTCAGCCTGTGACCTGCAGTAACAGGTTCGACTGTCTTCCAGATGGGGAGGGATCAGAGAGTGCCAATGGTAATGTTGAGTTTTCTAAAGTGAAGACTGATACATTGCTAATTGGAGACTCTATGATAAGATACCTAGATAGGACTTTTCAAAACAAGAATAAAAAGAAACGATTGAGAGTATGTTATCCAGGTGCCAGAGTGAGTGATATCGTGGATAGGATAGATAGAGAGATTGATTCTACAAATGTTGATTCAGATGTGATTGTGCATGTGGGTACAAATGATATAGGACATAGAAGGTCAGAAGAATTAATAGCAGATTATAGGAGATTGATTCAGAAGATGAAAGCTAGTGGAAGAAGGTGCAGGATTTCTGGGATTTTGCCTAGGTTATGTGCAGGTCAGGAATGGGGGAGTAGGGCTTTAGGTGTAAATGAAAGGGTTAGGAAATTATGTTTTTCAGAAAATATTAGGTTTTTGGATTTGTGGAGAGAATTTCTGGATAAAGATCTTTTTGCAGCAGATGGAGTTCACTTGAGTCTTAAAGGTGTTGGGCTTTTCAGTACCAGTTTGGAGACTTGTTTAGCAAAAACTAGGTAAAGTTGGGGTGGTGTGCTAAATCTAGATACAAATAATAGCAATGGTAACTGTAATAATGGGGAGATAAATACTAGTGTTGTTACAAGTTCAAATAATGATGATAGCAATAACAGCATTTTTGAGTATCAAAAATGTTTAAGTACAATAAATGCTCATAGTCTTAGAAATAAAAAAGATGAGCTGATTAATTATACCATAAATGAGAATCTCTAGACATTTGCATAACTGAGGCATGGGGTTAATGAAGAATTATATGGAGACTCCTCTCAGCGGGAATATGAAATAGACGGATGTTCACTTTATTTATACCAGCTTAGAGGGAAGGATGGTGGTGTGGCGCTTTATGTTAAAAGCAAATATACCAATCTGTATTAATGATTGACTTTAAAATTAATCATGATATTGAATCGGTAAAGATATCCCTACATACAATAAATCATATAGAATAAAGGGCTTTTTATAGACCTCCTGGCCAGAGTCAAGAATTAGGCGGGGAAATTGTGAAAGAAATTGAGACAGCAAGCCACAGTAAAGAAAAAGGATAGTCATAATGGGTGATTTAAATTTTCCTGGCATTCATTGGGATTCCTTGTTTAATATGGGACCATAATAGTTCTGCATTCATAAATTGTATACTAGATAACTTTTTGACCCAGATGGTTCAAAAACCGACAAGATACGATGCACTATTAGACTTAATATTAACTAACGATGAAAGTATGGTGGATGAAGTTAGAGTTGAAGAGAATTTAGGACTTAGTGACCATAATATACTTAGATTTAATATGAATGTGACATCTGGGCCCAAATTGCAAGTTAATATGAAAGATCTTAGATTGAAATGGCGATTTTACCAAATTTCGAAACATGCTTAGTACAACTGACTGAGAAGAATTTAAAGACCAAAACTGTTTTATCATGTGGGAACATTTTAAGCAAATTTTAATGAATATTCATTCAGTATGTTTTAAAGATAAACCCATTAGGGTGGCGAAAAGAAAACCTTTTTGGTGGAATAGAGAGATAAGAGAGAAAATTAATGAAAAGCGTAGATGTTTTAAAATATTCAAGGGTAGTAATAGGGAAGATGATTTAGAAAATTATAGGAAAAATAGAAATGAACTTAACCAGTCAATAAGAAAGGCAAAGAGAGAGGCAGAAATTAATTTAGCAAAGAATAGTAGTAATAAGAATCTGAAGAAGTTTTGTAGCTTTTATAAATTTAAAAGTAAGAATAGGACAATTGGTCTAATTAAAATTGATGAAAATTTAGTGAGTTCAGATAAGGAGTTGGTCAACATTTTCAATGCTTATTTTGCTTCAGTGTTTACTGAGGCAAGATTAGATAATAGTTTGGACACTAATGGTCTTTTGTGTATGTAACCATGTACTTACAGAATTTGAATTTTAATGTAAGATATTAAACGTTTATTAGATCATATTGATCCTTGGCAAACTGCAGGCCCTTGTATATATGTTAAACGTTTATTAGATCATATTGATCCAAGTAAAGGCACTGTATTTGATTTTTAAGCGATCTATAACATTTGGTGAGGTACCAGATGACTGGAAAGCAGCATATGTTGTGCCCATTTATAAGAAAGGTAGTAAGGAAGATTTGAGAAATTATAGGCCAGTTAGCTTAACATCTCTGGTTGTAAAGGTTCTGGAAAAGTTAATGCAAGGTCATATAGAGAAATATTTAGAAGATAACAAGGTATTGTATGACTCCCAGCACGGTTTCAGAAAGGATAGGTCATGTCAGACAAACCTTTTAGAATTTATTAAATACATTACTGACTGCATTGACCAAGGAGATCCAGTTGATATTGTATATTTAGACTTTAGCAAAGATTTTGATAAGGTTCCCCACATAAGGCTGATGAAGAAGTTATTGCAATGTGGTATAGGTGGAGTAGTACATGGTTGGATTAAAGAGTGGTTGTGAAATAGAAAACAGTGTGTACAACTAAATGGCAATAAATCATCATGGAAAATAGTGATGAGTGGTGTCCTACAGGGTTCAGTGCTGGGGCCACTATTGTTCTTCATATATATCAATGATTTAGACCAGGGACTTAAATGCAAGGTTTCTAAGTTTGCAGATGATACCAAAGTGGCCACCACAGTTAGAAATGGTGAAGGATGTATAAAGATTCAAAATGATCTTGATAAACTTCTTGGGTGGGCAGAAAAGTGGCAAATGAATTTTAATAGTAAAAAGTGTAAGGTTCTTCACCTAGGTAAATAAATGTTTTAACTACGATATGAATGATAATTGGCTTGAGGTAAACCAAGAAAAAGATTTAGGTGATTATAAGCAGTAATTTGAAAGTAGCTAATCAGTGTTTGGAAGCTAGAAATAAAGCTAATAAGATGCTGGGCATAATAAATCGCAATGTTGTTAACAAGAACAAGGAAGTTATAAGTAAACTGTATAATAGCTATGTTAGGTCAGTAATAGAGTATTGTGCACAGGTTTGGGCCCCTAATTTAAAGAAAGACTTAGATATGCTAGAGCGAGTGCAACGTAGGACAACAAGGATGATTTCTGGGTTTGAGGGTAAGAGCTATGAGGAGAGACT
>JABUQX010097420.1:5000-17500 GCA_015478945.1 Trachelipus rathkii | reverse complement strand
TTATAAAAATACATGCCTTATTTATTATATTTTTCAATTTTTGGAGCCAGATAATGATAAATTGTTGACAAACTAAGATATAAATCTTAAGGAAAAAATTTTCAATTTCCTAAAAAATCGGTGAAAATATGAAAAAAAATTTTTGAGTTCTAAATATCACATATTAAAGTTAAATTTATAAATATATTCAAATTAAATGTTTGAAAAATACTGATAATATTTTAAAATATGTATATAGCTATATTTTAAATAATTACCATTTTATATCTATTCAAAAAAAATTTCCAAGGTGAACCCTTTTCCCCCTCGTGAATCCTTTTACCCCATTTTACGATATATATATATATATATATATATATATATATATATATATTATATATATATATATATATATATTTATATATATATATATATATATATATATATATATATATATATATATATATATATATATATATATATATATATATATATATATAGATATATATATCTCCAGGTAAGTTGAAGCCAATTTTTTTTTTTAAATCTACGTAATTGAATAAAGTATTGAAAACTCTCTTGGGGCCATGTGCCTTTTTTTTTTTTTTTTTTTTTTTTTTTTTTTTTTTAAACAATGCAGAGTGAAATAAATAAATTATAAATAAATTACATTATATATAAGTTAAGTAAAGGTTATGTTAAAATTTAGTTAGTTTAAATAGATTTAAACTATATATAAGTTAAAGGTTATAAGTTTACATAGATTTGAACTTTTTTTTTTTTTTTTAATATTTTTAGAGGTGTGAAGCTGCTTTAATAACAAAGTTTCAATTTGACTTAAGGCATTTTCACTTCAATTTTATGAAATGTGTTCGAATTTATACAATCGATGTGTATATGGAGGTGGAGGTGGATAATCGACATTATCATATATATATATATATATATATATATATATATATATATATATATATATATATATATATATATATATATATATATATATATATATATATATATATATATATACCATCATCCGGGGTAAAAGGGTTCAACTTTGAGGTTAAAGAAATAGTAAGTTGCCAAAATTCCAATTTTTATTTCTTTAACAAAAATAAATGATAAAATAAAACATTATTTCCATACCAATACTTTACTAAAATATGAAAAAGAAACATGCATTACAAATATAGTTATTTTGACCTTTTACAAAAATAGATGCAGGAATATTTTTTTGGGGGAAAAGGGTTCAATAACTTATAAATGCATTACCTCCCATTTAAACCTTCAAAGTATTGACTTTCAAAATAAAATGTACCTTTACGAAGGTCATGCTTTAGAATTTTGCAAATTTCTTCTAATTTGACACAACTTATGTCCACAAAATTTTTTTGTGGGGAAAAGGGTTCACTAACTTTTATATGTATTATCTCACATTTAAACCTTCAAAGTATTGACTTTCAAAATAAAATGTACCTTTACAAAGTTCATACTTAAAAATTTTATAATTAAATACATACTAATAGGTGAACCCTTTTCCCCCACTTTCAAAAATGTTTTTTTTTTAAAGAATGTGCTAATCTAAATATTAAGATCATTATAAAAAATACATGCCTTAGTTATTATATTTTCCAATTTTTGGAGATAGATAATGATAAATTGTTGCCAAACTAAAATATAAATCTTAGAAATTTTTTTTAAATTCGTAAAAAATGGGTTAAAATATAGAAATTTTTTTTGAGTTCTAAATATCACATATTAAAGTTAAATTTATAAATATATTCAAATTAAATGTTTGAAAAATACTGGTAATATTTTAAAATATGTATATATATATATTTTAAATAATTACCCTTTTGTATCTATTCAAACATTTTTAAAACTGCTGAACCCCTTTTGCCCCGGATGACGGAATATATATATATATATATATATATATATATATATATATATATATATATATATATATATATATATATATATATATATATATATATATATATATATATATATATATATATTAACTTTTTATAATTTAGATTTTGGATCAGGTTTACTAAAAAAAATTTTTAAGTTAAATTAAATTTTGGATCATGTGGGTTATCTGCCTCCATCTCCATATACATATCGATTGCATGAATTCAAACACATTTCATAAAACTAAAGTAAAAATGTGTAAATTCCAATTGAAACTATGGTAATAAAGCAGCTTCACACCTTTAAAAATATTTTAAAAAAGTTTAAATCTATGTAAACTAACTAAACTCAACATAACCTTTACTTAATATATAAATAACTTCACCTAATGTAAATTATTTTTATATTTAGAATTTATTTCACTTTGCATTGTTTAAAAAAAAAACACGCATCTAGCACCAAGACACTTTGAACACCTTATTCGATTGCGTAGATTTAAAAAAAAAATTGACTTGAGCTTAACTGGAGGCAGATAACCCACATGAGCCTTAATTTTTTTTTTTTTTTTTTTATTACATTTTCTTGGAAATCACATTATTTTGTAGTGTAAATGAATACATGGCACATGAGCATTTATCTTAGGGGTGAGCTAATTGCCAGCCAGTGATTATTGAAAAAGTAATAAAATGTTGCTTCATCATAAATTTGTCTAAAAAATTTTTTTTTTTCAAATAAGCATCTGGCAATAAATGTCATTAATTGGAAGTTTGAAGACGGCAAAACTTTTTTCAGTTTTTTTTTTTAAATTTTTATTTCTTAAATCTAATTATTTATTAGAAGAGCCCAGCTTTTTATTTACATGATTTTGTCTAAGAAAACTAGAAATGCACTAAAATGATTAGAAACAAAAAGACAGTAAGAAGCCACATGGGCCTATCAAGACAAGTGACTGAAAGATTCCGAGGTGCATATAACATTATTTATTGAAGCAACAAATATTTATCATTTATGCAAAAGATCTATTCGAATTTCAGGAACAACCTCCCTTTCGTGACTTCTTGAATATAATATTCTAACATGGTTCAAACATAATTGCCAGAATATATATAGTATATATAGTAGAGATATATATATATATATATATATATATATATATATATAATATATATATATATATATTATATATATATATATATATATATATATAGAGGTATATAGTGTATATATATATATATATATATTTGGCAACTATGTTTGAACCATGTTTGCGTGTTACTTTTTTTGTATTTTAGTTGACCAAGTACTCCATGAAAGGCAGGTTGGCCATACCTTTCAAATAGATTTTGGTGTAAACTATATATGGTAATTGTAAAGTTTTGGTCAGTCATCCGGCATTTTTATAAAAATCACAGCATGGACTCTAAATAAATTGTAATGAAGTATAAAAAAAAATGATAGAAAAAAAAAGTTAGACTCATGAAGTTCTGAATAAGCCCATAGGCTTTTCCAATACTCCAACTGATCAAATTTCATTCTATCCCACTTTATGGCGTAGGCTACTTTACAAATCACCAGGCAAATAAAGACTATGATGTAAAAAAAACATAGGGTGAAAATGATAGTATTGAAAGGATATTTTGAAATTCATATCTTCTTTCAAAATTAACTTTTAATTGTAATTTCCTAGTATTTCCAAATCTTTATTTAGTATATATATATATATATATATATATATATATATATATATATATATATATATATATATATGTGAAACTAAGTAAAGCACCCGCATGATATCTCTAAAACTAAGATAGGTACAAGAAAACTAATAACATATATAGATGGAATCTGCATATGAAATTTGTATGGAAAATGATTTTTTTTTTTTTTTAATATCTCTAAAACTACGATAGGTACAAAAAAAAACTAATAACATATATGGAATCAGCGTATGAAATTTGTATGAAAAAAAAGGATTTTTTTTTTTATTTTTTAACTAAAAGAATACCCCCTGGTAAACCGCAAAGAGTCGGGATCTCTCGGCCTCCTGGGGGAATTGTCCCCTCTCTGTCACACCGTTGGCTCGAGCCACTAAAAAAAAAATTATATGCTGATTCCAAATATGTTATTAGCATTTTTTTTTAAAAAAAATCCTTTTTTTTCATACAAATTTCATATGCTGATTCCATATATGTTATTAGTTTTATTGTACCTATCGTAGTTTTGGAGATTTAAAAAAAAAAATAATTTTCCATACAAATTTCATACGCTGATTCCATATACGTTATTAGTTTTCTTGTACCTATCTTAGTTTTAGAGATATCATGCGGGTACCTTCTTTAGTTTGGCCATATATATATATATATATATATATATATATATATAACGATCTATATATAGTAATATATATATATGTGTTTTTTTTGTATATATATATATATATATATATATATATATATATATATATACTATTTTAGGAATTTAAAAATGTCAACAGCGGCAGGCTTAATTAAATAGAGTAAACTCTGCATAACTAGTCTTTAGTTCAAATATAAATATGTTCCGAAAATCGTACATGCAACTGTCTCGACAGGGAAAATCTAAACGACGAAGATCTATGCAAGTCACCACTACAAAATTTACAAATGACAAAAACAGTCAATATAATCTAGGGAGCACAAGAACTCATGAAATTGCTGAAGTCGTATCACAAAGTGTTGAACATTATGAAAAACCTACATCACCATCTAAAGAAGTTGACCACCCATCTTCCCAAATACCTTCCTTGTTTTCAATAGAACCATTGTGTTTTGATGACATTTTAGAACAAACACATCTTTCTGATATATCTAAAAGTGATGGTGATGAGTTTTATTCAAAATCATTTGAATGTGAACCCTTGAAGAGAAAATTAAAAGATTGGGCTGTTGCATTCAATATTAGTCTTGTTGCTATGACTAGCTTGTTGACTATTTTGAAGTTGCATAAATGTTTTCAGAATTTGCCTTCAGATGCTAGGTCTTTGTATGGTACTCCACCTTGTATTTCTATGGTTTCTGTTGAGCCAGGTCATTATTCACATATAGGGTTAGAAAGAGTGTTAAGAAAGATTTGGAAGAATGTAAAAGAAAATATATCAAATATTCAGTTAGTTCTTAATATTGATGGTTTGCCTCTTTTCAAAAGCAGCTCCACTGACCTTTGGCCTATTTTAGGTATGGTAGCTAATGTTCCCTCTATAAAATCGGTTGTGTTTCCAATTGGTGTTTACTGTGGTAAGGGTAAACCAAAAAGTTGTGCATCTTATTTAAGGGAATTTGTTAATGAAATAAAAATTTTAATGAGGCAGGGACTTAACATAGATGGCAAGTCTTTGTCTATATCAATTAAAGGATTTATTTGTGATGGTCCGGCAAAATCATTTTTGTTAAATATTAAAGGTCATGCAGGTTATAGTTCATGTACAAAGTGTATACAACCAGGAGTATGGATAAACAATCGCATGACTTTTCCAGAATGTGATGCTGTCGGAAGGACTAATGAATCCTTCTTGAGACGAGATGATGAAGATTTTCATACTGGTGAAACATTGCTTACCACAATTCCAGGACTTGATTTTATGAGATGTTTTCCTCTTGACTATATGCACTTAGTTTGTCTTGGGGTTGTTCGTAGTCTCCTCTATTTATGGATTTTTGGGGCAGTTCCTAAAAAGTTGCCAACTCGAATCATCAACATGATATCTACTGAGCTAATTTTATTAAAAAATAGTATGCCTATGGAGTTCAATAGGAAGCCTCGTGCTTTGGATGAAATTAAACGATGGAAGGCAACAGAGTTTAGACAATTCTTGCTGTATACTGGGCCTGTTGTTCTAAAAAAAGTATTTAAAAAGCAGTACCAGTATTGTATGATCACTTTTTAAGTTTATCTATTTCATAAATCATTCTTCTTAGTCCAACATTTTATACAATTGATGAGTACTGCAAATATGCAAAAAATCTGTTAAAGCATTTTGTTACCACAACTATGAATTTGTATGGGCAACAATATTTAACCCACAATATGCATGGCCTGATACACCTTGCAGATAGTATCAAAGATTTTGGCCCTCTTGATTTATCAAGTGCATTTCCCTTTGAGAACTTTCTACAGTCTTTTAAGAGAATGGTCCGAAAAGGAGATAAGCCATTGCAGCAGGTTATTAATAGGTTAAATGAAAAGATGTTATCAGATTCATATTTTACTTCAAAATTAACTTCTGATTGTAATTTTCCTAGTTTTTGCAAATCTCACTTTAGAGGCCCTCTTCTTCCAAGTTCAGATGCAACCAAACAATATTCATGTATTCAGTTTTCCTGTTATGATATTTTAACAACATATCCAAATTCTTGTTGCTCCTTGAAATGTGGGAGTGTTGTTGTGGTTGAAAATATAGTGTTTTCTCATAACTCTAAAGAGATGGTTATCCTTTGTAGGGAATTTTTGGAAAAATGCAATTTTTACGACAGGCCTTTAATAGAAAGTTCTATTTTAGGTATATATAAAGTTTCTAATTTATCCGCTCTTCAAGAAAGGCCATATACTGATATTTTAGGGAAAATGGTTTTGCTTCCTTTTGATGATAAGCAAGTCGCCTTTCCTCTGTTACACTCTTTTTAGATTATTTTCCAATTAAGTTAATAGGTTAATTGAAAGGATATTTTGAAATTCATATCTTCTTTCAAAATTAACTTTTAATTGTAATTTCCTAGTATTTCCAAATCTTACTTTAGAGGCACTCTTCTTCCAAGTTTACATGCAACCAAACAATATTCTTGTATTCAGTTTTCCTGCTATAATATTTTAACAGCATATCCTAATTCTTAATTATTGCTCCTTGAAATGTGGGAGTGTTGTGGTTGAAAATATGATGTTTTCTCATAACTCTCAAAAGATGTTTTATTTGTAGGTAATTTTTTTGAGAATTACAGCTTTTACAACAGTCCTTTAGATGATAAATAAGCAAGTTGCCTTTCCACTATTACTCTTTTCCCATTTATTCTACAGAGAACCTTTTAATGAACCTTATTAATAAAAAAATGGAATTTCCCATTGTTGCTCTTTTACGGAAGAGGGAAAGATGGATGTCCAGCTATTGTTTCAAACAAACTGGATCAACTTATACGATAAAAAAGGACTTGTTTTTACCCCAGAACGTTATCTCTAGGAAGGGAGGAGAAAATAGCTACTGATTCCAGAAGACAAGCTCCAAGCAAAATTGGCCTGAAGTTCACAAGTTAGGGTTTTAAAAGAGATTTGGTTTGAGTGGTTAATTCACTTATTTCTCAGAATGTAGTACGGAGTAAGATAGAGTAGGGATAGTGCCGTTATGATTAGAATGAGTGAATGAAAGAGTAATGATATGATATAGTATCGAGACATTCAAGGAAGATGTGGATTGTATCGGTAAAGATGATGAAGCTATATAAACATAGAAGAGACGTGAAGATGAGGAGAGAGAGAGGAGAGAAGGAAATCGGAAGTAATAAGAAGAGAAGATGAAAGAGATGAAGAGAGAGATAGGGAGAGAGAGAGAGAGAGAGAAGACTTAGAGAGAGAAGATTGAGAGAGAAGAAGAAGATGAAAGAGAGACGAAAAGAGAGGACATTAAATCGGCAGAGATTCCAATGCACACAATTTTTACGCAAGCGTCACACCATGAATTCGAATATACGAGGCCTACCTCCGAGTCATTTTGAAAACGATATTTATTTTGAGGGGAATAAATTATATTAAATTTTATGAAAATTTAAATATTCACTTCAGATATAGTGGTATATAAGAATCTTAAAAATAATCTTAAACTAAATACAATTAATTAACACATAAAAAAAATAATAAACACATTTTTGAAATGTTAATTATAACAACAAACAAGATGGCACTAAATCTCCACCTGTATATGGCGGAAGAATATAAAACGGCGAATGGGCGCTATTAATTCATACTAAACTAAAGTAGTTCCTTTGTAAATATTACTTAAATATAAAAGTAAATGGTTTACTTATAATTAAAATAATAATAATATATAATATATATATAATATATATTATATATAATATATAGAAGATATATAAATAGATATATATAGATATAATATATTAAATTATATATATATATATATAATTAATATTAATATATATATATATATATTATATATATATACGATATAAGTATATATATATATATATTTGATATATTATATATATATAAGATAATATATAATATATATAGCTGCGTTTTCCAAGTAAGCACGACGCAGCCCTGGGCTGGTCATCACACCACGCATATGTATTCATTTCCAGCGCCCTTGCGCACTTCTACTCAATTAAAACGTCGACTGTCAGGCGGCCCGTTGTAAATCCTCATTGGGAATTAGTAAACGGGCGGGCGGGCTGCGGAAGGATACTTTGTTTAAAAACAAATTTCTTTACAAAAAATATATGTGTCAGAAATGGCTTGCAAAAATTATATATATTTTAGTTAACTTATATCATTAGGCTTAACTAAAGATATATCGTATCATGTCAACTAAAATAGATTAAATATAAGATATAAGAGTATTGATTTTACAATGTCAGCTGATCCACGCGCGCTCGCCGGTCCAGGTCTACTCAAATTTACTTTCTCTGATTGGTTAATGTAATTTTTTCAATTCGAAGCGTTTCCGAGCGATTTGCCATTCTCTGCACTCGGCTTTTGGAAACGCACAGCTGATAAGACATTTAAGATATTCAAACATTTAAGAAGCTATAAGACAGTAAGAACCACATGGCCGTAGACGTCCAATTCAACTAACAAAACATGCTCATGCAAAATCCAAAAACCACCCGAGGCTTGTCTCAAATAATGTCAGGAACATACCAAACATCATTCAAAAATAATTGATATATTTGTATATAACTAATATATATATATATATATTATTTATATATAGTATTATATACTATATATATATAATATATATTATAGAATTATAATAAATATATAATTATAATATATATATATATATAATAATTAATATATATAGATATATATGATACCAAACACTACAGCATTAATAACTAAATTATGGTCACACATGCAGTCTTCTTACATTAATAACTACTGTAACTAAAAAAACCGCCAATTTGGCTTCAAATATTATTAGATATACCCAACCCATCCATATACCTATCCAAAACTTTCTTAAATGTTGCAATCGAGTCACACCAAACAACCTTCCATGCAGGACCATTCCAAAATTTAACAACCCCTATTACTGAATTGCATGCTTTCTTTATCAAGATGGCATGCCTTTCTTCTTAATTTCTATAGCTCTGTCACCTGTCCAGCTCTACTATGAAAATTTTATTGCGTCTCTGTATTATCAATAGATGTAATATTTGTAGACTGAATCATGTCTCCTCTTGAGAATCGCCTTTCTACCAGAAAAACATTTCCTAACTCCTTCAGTCCTCTTCATCTCTTACCCTCAAACCCCAAAATCATCCTTGTTGTCTACGTAGCACTCGCTCTAGCATATCTAAGTCTTCTTTAAATAAGGGGCCCAAACCTGTGCACAATACTCTATTACTGACCTAACAGAGCTATAACAGTTACTTATTACTTCCTTGCTCTTGTAACAACATTGCGATTTATTATGCCCAGCATGTTATTAGCTTTATTCTAGCTTCCAAACACTGATTAGCTACTTCAAATTACTGCTTATATCCACACACAAGGGGCTTTTTTCTTGCCCCACAACTGCAGATTTTTAGGGTATCATGCAAAACTTATTATTTTGAGTAACCTAGTGCAAAACCTTACACTTTACTATTAAAATTCATTGCCATTTTCTGCCCACCCAAGAAGTTTATCAAAACATTTTAAATCTTTATACATCCTTCACCATTTCTAACTGTGGTGGCCACTTTGGTATCATCTGCCAACTTAGAAAACCTTGCATATTAAGTCCCTGGTCTAAATCATTATATATATAAGAACAATAGTGGCCCCAGCACTACCCTGGTAAGGACAACCAACTCATCCACTATTTCCATGATGACATTTATGCCATTTATTTACACACGTGTCTATTCAACAACCACTCTTTAATCCAACCATGACTACTCCACCTATACCACATTGCGCAAGAACTTCTCATCAGCCCTTATGTGTGGGAACCTATCAAAATCTTTTGCTCAAAGTCTAAAATTATTACAATAAAACTGGATCTCCTTGGTCAATGCAGTCAGTAATGTATTTAATAAATTCTAAAAAAGGTTTGTTCTACAGACCCATCCCTTCCTGAAACCGTGCGGAGTCATACAATACTTCGTGATCTTCTAAATATTTCTCATATACCCTGCATTAACTTTTCCGGAACCTTTACAACCAGAGATGTTAGCTAACTGGCCTATAATTTCTCAAATCTTCCTTACTACCTTCTTATAAATGGCACAACATATGCGCTTTCCAGTCATCTGGTACCTCACAAATGTTATAGATCGCTTAAATCAAATACAGTGCCTTGCAAATGCTCGGTACTACCATCCTTGCAGAATTCACCCATATATACCATCAGCCTGCAGTTTACTTGATCAATAGATCTAATAAACGTTTAAAATCTTTACGTCAAATTCAAATATCATGTAAGTACAGCATACATGGCATATCAAGCACCATTAGTGTCCAAAGCTATTACTAATCTGGCCGCATTAAACACTGAAGCAAAATAAGCATGAAAATGTTGACCAACTCCTTATCTGACTCACTAAATTTTCATCAATTTTAATTTGGACCAATTGTCCTATTCTTACTTTAAATTTATAAAAGCTAAACTTCTTCAGATTCTTATTACTACTATTCTTGCTAAATTAATTCTGCCTCTCCTCTTGCCTTTTCTTATGACGAATAAATTCATTTTTAACTTCCTTATAATTTTCTAAATCATCTTCGCCTAATTACCTACCCTTGAATATTTAATAAAATCTACGACTATTCATAATTTCTCTCTTATTCTCTCTATTCCACCAAAAGTGTTTTCTCTTTCGCCACCCTAAGGGTTTATTCTTTAAAACATACTGAATAATATTTCATTAAAATTTGACTTTAAAATGTGTCCCACATGATAAAACACTTTTGATCTTTAAACTCCTTATCCCAGTCAGTAATTACAAGCATGCTCGAAATTATTGGAATAATCCCCATTTCGGAAATCTAAGATCTTTTCCTTCTTAACTTGCAATTTGGGCCCAGATATTACATTCAATTAAATCAATTATATTATTACTAAGTCCTAAATTCTCTTCCAACTCTAACTCATCCATCCTAATTACTTTCATCGTATTAATATTAAGTTATAGTCATCATCTTGTCCGGGTTTTGAACCATCCTTGAGTCAAAAACAAGTATCAGTAGACAATTATCGAAGCAGAACACTACCCCTCTGGTCCATATTAGACAAGAATCCCAATAAGCAGGAAAATTAAAATCACTCCATTATACTATAACGTTTTCTTTGCACAAATAATGCTGCTCTCAAATTACCTTTCTTGCCTTTCTAATTTTCTTGACTCTAGCTTTACAGTCTATATAGAATGACCCTATGATATTTGATATTTATTATAGGATACACCCACACCGAATTTCCAAGAATTCTATATGAATTTTAAAATCAAATCTATAATACAGATTGAATATGCTTTAATAACTAAAGCGCCACACCACACCCTTCTTTCCTCTTCGAAACGGTATAAATTAAAGTGTTGAAATCCGGCTATTTCATATTCCTAGAGGAGTCTCCAATAATTCTTCATAACCCATGCCTCAGTTATGCAATAATATGCTAGATATCTCATTATAGTGGTATAATTAATCAGCTCTATTCTTTTTTATTCCTCAAGCTATGGCATTTGTGCTATAAACATTTTATACTCGAAAAAGCTGTTATTTTATTGCTTCATCATTATTTAACTGTTAACAAACACTAGCTATTTATCTCCCCACTTAACAGTTACCAGTCTATTATTGGTATCTAGCATTTTACACACCACCCCCAAACTTTACCTATTCTTTCTAAACAAGTCTCCAAACTGACTGAAAAGCCCAACACCTTTAAGACTCAAGTGAACTCCATCCATCTGCCACAAAAAGATCTTTATCCAAAAATTCTCTCCACAAATCCAAAAACTAATATTTCTGAAAAACATTAATTCCTAATCCTTTCATTACACCTAAAGCCCTACTCCCCCAGTGCCTGGACCTGCACAATAACCTAGCAAAATCCCAGAAAGCCGCCCTCTTCTCACTAGCTTGTTCATCTCTGAATCAATCTCCTATTAATCTGCTATAATTCTTCTCGACCGTCTATCCTCTATATCATTTACCCCACAAGCAACAATGCAACATCTGAATCAACATTTGTAGAAATCAATCTCTACTATCGTATCCTATCCACGATAGTCACTCACTCTAGCACCGTGGATAACATACTTCTCAATCGTTTCTTTTTTAATTCTTGTTTGAAAAAGTCCTATCTAGTATAACTTATCATAGAGTCTCCAATTAGCAAGTATCAG
>JABUQX010097419.1:0-45000 GCA_015478945.1 Trachelipus rathkii | reverse complement strand
ATTAAATATAATAGTCTATCCTAAATAGAATTGTTAAATGTAAAAAAGAGAAAACGCATTATTTCATGCGTAACTTTTATATCTCATTTTATATCTATTACTTATTATTATTATTATTGTTATATTATTATATTATTATTATTATTTTATTATTATTATTATTATTTAATTTATTAATTATTATTATTATTAATTATTGTTAATGTTATTCATTTATATTAATTGTGTCTATTATTTGTTTAAATAGATTATGAGAATCGTTGTTGTACTAGCCTTTCGATTCCTAGTATGACTCCCACGTCATAGTGATGTTACCTGGAGTTTTGCTGTCGTTTCATCCCAGCATACCTACAGCTACCCTGAAATCTCTCTCATCTCAACAGGATCCACAGCTGGCAGCGGAAACTTTATTTAATATATTTTTAAAAAAAAAATTTTTTTTTTGAATATTATCAAAGGCGCACTTAAGGCCCATTTACCCATTATGATGATACCCAAAAGAGAAAATATTTTGGCCCCGTAAATTCGTTCTCCTATATATTTTTGTCATCCTTCGCATACTTATTTGTAGTATTTAGTGTGTTATTTGTCCCTGACCACTATTTTTAATAATATTTAGCGTATGCAAATCGCACTTAAGCATATATTTTTTTGTCTCGTAATATTGTTTTTCAAAATTTTTTTTTTTTACTTATCGTATATTAACATTTATAAAATTTATGTCCCTGCCTGAACGCTTGCAAACTCAGATAACGTCACAACGTAAATATCGGCCATCACGCTGCTTCAGACAGGGAATCAACCCTAGTTCTAATACTGTAGTTCGGTAAACAATGACTTAGAACTAACGGTCACGCTACTTACTTTACTTACTTCTCACGCTATACTTACTCTCACGCTCGTGAGTACATTCTCACCTACCAATATCGCTATTTAGCGTGTACTCTGACTTTTAGAGCTCTTACTATATACTCTCACTTTATCGCTTATGCGTCCTCCTTATACCTCTATACTTGACGTGCCACATATAGACTATGTAGTCTCTTATTACTCTTACTCTCTATGCATACTCACTATAACTATATAACCTCCTACAACTTACCCCAACCTTTATACATAATCACTTAAGTGTACACTTTTAAATATACGGTTCACTGTGGAGAAACCTGACCTTGTATGCGTATATATAATATACTCATATATACTATATACTTACTTACGTCTATTGTACTCTCAGACGGTTACTTCGACCATCTCCTTAGCGAGTCGTTTGACCTCTCTAGTTCCTAGCTTATACTGATACGTACTCTCATACGTTTTTACTCCTGTACAGCGTGCATCACATCTGTAGGTAATTGAGTATACTATCACTTGTTTATACCGTTTAGCTATCTACCTCCTTACATGAATATCTACCCTGCAGTAGTATCTGCTCAAATCTTCTTCGAGCTCTACACCGTGTCGTCCACTAATTGCTTCACTACCTTATCACAACGTATATCTAAGTCTATCTTACTTTACTTGCTTGACACTGAATTTGCCTAACAAGAGTGACGGATAACTCTCTTACGTGTTCAAAGCGCTAGCAACATACTTTCACCACCAAGTTTTCCCGCTCATTATCCACGGATTCTCCATCCTCCAGTAATAATATACTTCTACCTTACTAGCTGACTCCCTACTGTTTCTGCCTATGTAAATGCGTAGTCATGTACCAATTACTTATACGCAACCTCCTAACCGGCCACAGAAAATCTACATTGTACACAACTACAGGTGTTTCAGAAACATACATCCATTTTAGGATTTAACTATCTAACTTTGAGCCGTTACTTCTGGTGAAACGTGCTACGTTATCATCACTGTCTCCTCTTGCCACCTACCCTACCTCTTCACTTCCCTCTCCTATGCCTACAACATACTATATATCCTTATCCTCAACAACATTATCCTCAATCAACCTCAACCGTATCCTTCATCCTCTCATCATCCTTATTTACCTCCTTCACACCCTTATTAGTAAATTACTTTATTATTATCCACAATCGTCTATTCTCACTTATTAGCATATGTCTATTCAAATATCACCCTGTATTCTGCTTACAAACACTGTGTCTATAACAATACTCCTCCGCTGTCACATGTGCGAGTATCGAGTCGATCCTTAATACAACTATGCAAAACGAACGTTAATAGTTTTGATATTCAGTCCGCTACACTACGATGCGATACTACTCGCGTCATAACGACTCACTCGTGCTACTTCCACTTTCTCTCACTGCGTATTCTAGTCACAGGCTTTAGGTTCACCGGTCGCGTCACATAACACCATGCACGCCGGTGAGGTTTGTGCTAGCAAAAAATCATCAACGTTTTGAGCGCGGAGAGCCTCAAACAACTCAGTCGATAGTCTGTTCAACGCTTGTTAATTCGGCCTCTTCTTACTCAGACTGAATTTAAACTCCACTATACATCCACTCACACTCTCTCTGTATAATTCGCCTCGTGGTGGTTTTCTAACACTAGCGCTACGAACTTGCTTAGTGTCCTACCGATCGATTCTCCTCACGAAAACTATCCTTTATCATCCGTAGAATAGTGGGAGCTCCATTTCAGCTGTACCCCTTTCTTTTCACGTTCTCTATGTCTTTCCATCCTCGAGTGAATACTGCTCTCAATTGCTCCAGAAGGCATTCAGGCTCTTTTACGTCGCGCCATGCGTCACCATAGGACCATTGATACGTATTCATCGGCAACACTGGGGGTTCCCCAGACATCCTATAACGTAGCTCCATCTTAACGTCTTGATACACCAACTCGCATCTGTGAACATTCATATGGGAACTCTGACGATAAGACGACGTATCATTATCATATAGGATACTAATATAACAAATAATATGGTGCAAGAACTTTACTGTACACGAGAAACTTCAACCTTACTTGTATACGACATGAACCTAAAACAACCGCTATTTCAGCTATTGATTTTGAGTACACACTCTCATACTTTCTCATCCGCTTCGTATATTAACGTATTTAATAGCGTCACTGCTCCATCATCTGGGCGATACATCTTTCTCCCATCTAAATAATCACTTATTTGAATGCCATTCATTCAATCAGCACACGATTTTCCAGAGATTCCCTCTCTCCGCAGTCACGCACAATTCTACCCCATCCTGCTGACACCATGTTCGTTCATCACATTGAAACTTCCGGCAAGTGCTCATGCTCTGCAATGGCTCGCGACTCTTGCACCACAGGAGATCAAACTCAAAGCAGCAAAGCCTACTGAGTTCTGATATCTCTTCTTAGAGAAGGCCTATCATCCGACCTTTTCAAAGTGATGAGCTCTCTTACACGCGTATCTCCATTAACATATTTGGGTTCCTCAACACCGCACACATGGGTGCGTGACTACTGCTTCCCTCGATCCAGGTCGATTATCGTGAGTCTGCTCTAAAATGGCACATCTACCCCGACCCCGTGACCGTTACTAATATGTACCTCATTTACAGATTTCCAACATCCCATCTCTCTGGTTTGCTACATCGCTTCTCAAAAATTGACTTAATTTCAGCGTGTGCATTTTTTCAAATTCCCCCGTTCAATCTCCGGACGCAAATTCAATTAAGTTCACTGCCATTATTCACTTCTTCGGTCTTTACGTAATTTCTCTCTCGAACCCGCCCATTTCGTGTTTACTTGTAAATGCTGAGTCACCACACATCATCTCAACGTCTTCTAGACTCAGTAATTACGCACGTTTTACCTATCTCTCGTTCTGCGGCTTACAATAGACGACTTTATTGATTGCCAGTGTGCTCTCTCCGTGAAGAACATACTTCATCTCATGGCAAGTTTTTATATCCAGATCTAAGTGAATTTTGGTTCTATGGTGTCAACTTCTTCTTTCAATGTGAATTCAGGAGTTATCATTAGCCCTAACTTTTTCTAGGACATAAGCAGATCTCTGCCGAAGGTATACGTCTCTTGGAGACGGACCGTCGTGGTCAAGCGGGGATCTCTGGCGTGGGGGGACTTTCCGAAAGTAAAACAGCGATCAACTCTTCGTCGTTTTACTGTTAGGGGATGGCTAAAATTTTCTCACCCACGTCATACCGTCGCTGCTAAAATTCTCCTCCCGCTCCACGCAATTTACTTACAACATGCCACGATAAAGGCTTCTGCTGCTTCGTCACTGAGAGTAAGATTGGAAGATCGAAAGAAACTAATGCCTTCGAGATTCACCGTACTCATAGGAAGCCCTTGCCTCTTCCGTGTTACGTTATATTTCCATCCGACAGTATCAGGATCACGAAGACGAGAATAATCAATCAACTGAGGACGGCACTCAGACAATCGCGAGCTGGAGGCTGTTTGACACTGCACAATTTATTGATAAAACGAAATGGCGTCAGCCATTTAGATTTCTTTTCTAAAAAGTTCCCAGCATAGTCTCGGTGAGCACAATTGAGATACAGCGACATTTGGAAGGGACTTTCGCAATTTATTTAGCTATAAGCACTTCCGTTACTTCAAGAAAGGTCGGGAATTTCCATGTTGGTAATGATCATTTACGCCACTGACGATTGCTCTCATTGAATAGGTGCTTCACACAGTGACACATCCGAGTCACCTGCGCGAGAAGCCCGCCCACCGTGTGAGAGTTCACTTGACTCCGAGAGTCTCTACAACTGATATCCGCTACTCACAGCAATCAGAGAAGGATCAACATTGCCGCTCGCCGAGGACTTGCCTAGTCCCGATTAAACGCTAATCTCTCCTTTACCAGACATTGATTTCGTCAAAATGGCTCGTCTGCAGCAACTCGAAGAGCATTGGGTTTTTTCCTCGTGCTTACTTCTTTACGACATTCAAACTGTTAGAAATTTTTGGTTTCGCACTTTGTTATGCCTGACGTCCTCTTTCCGCAGCACTATCCTCCGTCGCAGTATGTACCTAACCCCCATCGCGCAATTCCAACAGCTGTTTTCACACCATCTTCTCACGTCACGTTGATGCAGAGACCGCAAGGCAGTAAAACACGGTATCGTCAATGGATCAAAAATACTCGGTAATGCATTTCGTCTGGGAGCCTCCCTTACTAAAAGATGTTAAAAACACAGTGTGATCAATCGCAGTTTGTCCCTCACTGTCAAAGAGATCCTTCATATCGCTCTACAGGACATACTCGCAAAACCGACATGTGTCGCACCTCTCAGCAGAGTTTATTTTCTCCTGGGTTGAATCGTATTTGGACGAGATGCATTGTGGATTGTTAGAGTCGGGCCCTCTCTACCACCCTCTAATGGTTTCCCCACGAGGTATGTGTTAGACTTGGCATAGACAGAGACGAGCTCGATTGGGCAGAAGCTATACCATTGCGAGATACTTCCAGCGAGACAATTGCTCAGGTTCCAGGGAAGCCATCTCTCATGCATTTCTGTACAACTGGATAGCCCTAGTTTTGGCAGCTCCCTCACCGCGTGTCCACAGACCTCAGGGTAGGCTACGTTTGAGTGTATCCTCGTAAGGAATCCACGAGGTTGGATAGAACCTCGATATTCACCATCGGCTCCAAGCGCTCTATCGCCATTGCAGCTCATCCCATCCCGCAAAGTCCAAGGCATGGTGGATCGTTATCACCTCATATCAGCTAAAAGTCTTCTCTTATGGCCCTATATGGAACACCGCGGGAAAAATTCGGTCGCGGTAAAACCCGCTGGTCGAGTCTGTCCTCCCGAGTATCATAGAACTTCGTACAAAGAAGACGCTTAAAATGCTTCTCTGACTGATGCATATCGTCTATTGGTCCACATACGAATACTTCATGGTGAGAACTCTATACTTCCCTCTCGCTAAAGCTATAAAACCATGCTAACTCTTACTGAGCTCACCTTGCGCTGCCGAATGTACGAGGAGTGGAGGCGTCTTCTGCCTACGCAATCCGGCCGCCGTGCCAAACGTACATCGGGCGCTGCGGCATATTAGGAAGACCTTAATGCATCTCATACGATTAATGTCGGAGCATTGACCTCACACTCTCAGGTGAACTCGCTGATTCATCAGCGAGAAACCCGGTCCTTATATCTGAAACATTGATAGCCCCGTAGCTTCTTTCCCACTATATCGACGTTATACTCTCGATCTATTTTTCCTGCAACCCGCACCATGCTACCTCTACTTCTCACTGATATCCGAGCGCACTATTGATGCGCAAGAACGTGAGAGTCCTGTCCTGTGTACACATTCACCCGTGAGGTCTCGTAACGCTCATGATCTGAGCGAGAACTGGCGTTCGCCGAGACAGTCTGCGAAGCTCGAGCATCGCTAAGTAGTACACACTTTGACATCTTGCAGATCAGCTTCAGCGAGCCCGCACGCTCCTTATTTTCGGAGCGATTATTCTCCGGATTCCTTCTCCTGTCGTAACTCAAATATAATGAAAGCACCATGAGAGGAGATATTATCACTATACTTCACGAATCCGGGAGAAAGCACATTATAATCCTCAACTTCACACTAACATATTAAGTATCGATTGTCATAACCTAGTTCACTAAATTAAATTCGAGCGATTAATAATTGGACTCAGAATCCATATATCGAGACTCTGTATAGTTCCGAGATTATATCTCAACCGTTTGATATAATACATTTCTCACGACGCTATATCATTAATGTTATACTAAGAAGAGGAGCCTAATATATTTAACACATAATAATTTCATCCTTTCTTCTTTTTCATTATTATACGTCGCTCCATTGCTCAGCGTGATAAAATCTCTTGTTTGCTTACTTGTCATTCGGTCGATCCCGCCATTTCGCCTCTCGGAACAAGCATTTCTGGAGAGCGTGCATCTCTACACGATAACCGTGCTCGCGAAAATTAACCTGTATCTGCATTAGCGATAGATCACACTTCGCTCTAAATGTCATTAATTAAACATTTAATTATGTGTTTAGTATATAATAGTTTGCCTTTACAATTAACTACTAATAATAATAACACTCAGATTTTAGTTAGCGCTTCATAGCACATACATACAAAATCACATCAGAGTATGCACTAGCATATATTGCACATCACGATATGCATATCAAAAGGATCTAAGCATATAGTATTATATTCACTAAAGCCTAATAAATTTAATTATTGAGTGACACTATATTTATCGTAAAGTGAGTAGAATAATTCCTTTTGAGATAGTATGATTAACTTATAGTAAATAATCATTTACCGAGATATACCTTTTAATTAGTGTGAGTATTTACAATTTTATTTATTTATAGAATAAATTATATTTAATAGTAACTTTTATTTTAAATATTATATTATTTATATCATTAATAATTAAATAGATATATATGTTGCAAAAAAATTAATATAGATATTAATATAAATAATATAGTACCTATCTCACTAATATAGAATCATAGATTTACAATAACTAAGAGAGAAAACACGCATTATGAGTGCGATAAACTACTTTACTATTTGAACAGTTTCTCACTCAATACATCATTCTTATATTATTGAGATGCTAGATATAATTTATGAGTAATTATTATTAATTATTATAGTCATTTATGTATGATATATACTATATGTAGATTGATATATCTAATTAATACTCTATTATATCAATAATTTATTATTATTATTGTTTTAAATCTCACAAAACTATCTCACGCTTTCAATTGTTCTATTATTTTGTTCCCTTTCTTATAATATGACAAGCAACGTTGTTGTATCTAGCCTTCTGATTCCTGTATGACTCCCAACGTCATAACTATATATATATATAAATATATATATATAATATACTCACCGTAACAAGTGTATATTCACTACATACTATTAATAGCGATACTTATATAATATTATATATACCTATTATATATATTATATATATTATACTATGATAAACTTTTATGAGCGTATGAGTAATATTATAGTATATATAAGTTTAACCCACTACATAGACTAAACTAATGATCGTATCTCACAGGAGGGCGCCAAGGGGTGTCTCCATGGCCACTCAACGCACCTCGAAATTTTCTAATTTGACCACTAAAACATATATATAAACTCTTCATACATATTATAATAGTAATAATAAATATAAAAATAAATATAATTTAGAACTTTTTTAATAATTATACTGAGAGTACTATACTAGATATTAATATATATACTATTAAATATATCTAATTGATATCAATTAATTCTATGCTTCATATTCTATATCTGTTATTAGTTACATGTTAAAATACTTAACTCACTTAGACCTATATATATCTATATACTATATACTACAATATACTATATATTATATTATATTAATACTATTATGTATATATCTTACATCTTATTCATGAACTTCACTGATAAAGGTTATTAAGAGAACATATATATTGATAATACTACACTTATCCCTATTGTGTCTCTTTTCCTTGGAAATAACTTTCTTTAATCAATTTGTCGATATTTTATACAATTATTGCCAAGTTTTTTGCTTAATAATTAGTGAATGGACGATTCCAAATTTCCAGCCTGCGAATGCCCGGAGCTCCGATCCGTGAGACAAGACCGAATATCGAAAGTGCTCGATTCACTTTGCACTAATACTGATATACTTGTAAAAGATTTGGAAGAGCTCACACTTTAGCTATGTATGAGGTAAATTTCCTTCTCTTCATAGCACTCACTCGACTAGAGATGCCAGTCACTTTTTTTATTAATCCATCCAAAAGGAGCTTATAGAGGATTATCATATTGCATAGTGGATATAGATAGGTATGCCTCCACAATCATCCATTAATTAGGTCCAAGAAAGAAGGCATAAGTGATATTTGTATATAATCAACCAATGCTCTTAATATATAATGGTAAGTGAGGTTATCAATTCCCACTAGGTCTATGATGATTATATTATAATATATATATATTATATATATATTAACATATAATATTATATTTATATATATATTATATATATAATATATATATATTAATATCATATATATATATTAAATATTATATATATATATATAGTATATAATATCATATATATATATATATATATAAATTATAAATATATATATATATATAACTATTATAATATATATATATTATAATCTATTATATTAATATATATATATGTAATATAGATATATATATGAATATGGCATCATTGAGAACTAGATGCAAAGAGTGTAAAAAGTCACAGGTAAATAAGTCCAAGGAATTACCTTAGCTTGTATAATCTCCTCCTGCAGCCTATATTAGTGCATTATCCGTTACTAATATACAGGAAATTTTAATATTAGAAGTAGAATAATGTGAGAATTCTATTCACATATACATTTATGAAGACATAATCACTTTATTAGATGTCACTATAGTAGTGAGACGTGATATAAGAGTGAAACTGGAATGAGATTGAAGCATTTTGTTGTTCATAGTTGTGCATTAGATAACAAATGAGCAGCTCAAAGACCTTAAAAATGAGCGTATTTGCGCCAGTAACTCAGCTGTCCAATCCCCCATCGTCTTTGAAAAAGAGGACAGGTAATTTCTCCTGCATTAATCTGATCTTGTCATTATTATTCTGCACATCCTGAGAGCATCATGACATCGCTCATCCTATATTAAAATTCAATTACTAAACATAGTTGTCTTTTTACATATTAATTCGAAAAATAATATGAAGGTATATAAACATAGCTATGGTGGTTTGATATTCATGGCAAATTGTAATAAAGTTCTTAATATACCACTCGTGTATGAACATATTGAAAATACTGTTGAGCAACAAGCTATGAAGATCATATTTTTCTCTCTAAATTAGGACTTGGATGGTAATCTTTTGTGAGTTAGAGTACATTAATATGCCATAAACGTTTTGGTTTTGTTAAGAGTGTCAATCAAAGTTGGTTGGTTTGCTAAGAACATTGCAACTCAGTTTACTCCTTTAGTTTCTGAAATATTTTACCGTAAGGGGATCTTTTCTTTTCTGTAATGTGTTCTTCCTTTTCTCTTCCTCCTTTAATTCTTTTTGATGTTTAGTATTTAAATATGATTTTTAAGCATATTTTGTTTCTGCGTTGTTCACCAAGTCACCTCTATTCGGTTCCTTTTGATATTTAATGGAGATTTTGACATAACTGATTTGAGATCTATTAAGATCTTAGCTATTATGTCTAATAATTTATCCACGCTCAAAATTTTTGTATATATATGTAAAGTGAAAAAGATCCTTCTTTGCTGGTTGATTGGAAACTACTTGCCAATATTATTTGTTATTGTAATAGCAATGTTAATCTCTAAATTACTTAATTTAAATTTTTAATATTTTCAGTATATATTTTGTAAAATATATAAAAATAGAAAGAGTAATTTGTGAATAATATTATCAAAAATATTTCTTTCTCATTTTTGTGATTAGTAGAGTGCTCTGTGGCAGACGCCACCTTCTGCACTAGTATTCTCGGCAGCGGAGACATATTTTAGCTATATATTCTTGCCACTGAGAATGACTGTAAAAAATTTTTATACGGAGGTAGGGTATCGCTTAGTTCTATTCACGCGTATGAGAGAGTGTCTTCGAAGTGTCTGCTTATAGTAAGTAGAAATAATATAGGAGACGGTGTAGTGCGCTCCTGGCGGTTGAGGTTACGAGGTTCGACTCACGATTTCTGCAGTAAAAGTTCGCGCAGCCAAGATGGAAGGGTGGTTGTCGCACGCACAGCCTGTTAAAAAAAAGCTGCTTTTAGATTTTCTTTCTATATAAATATTTGTCAATTAATGACTATGAATCTGGTCAATGTTATAATCATATAAATGAAATGATGATACACTCTATGTCTATAAAGAGTTCCTTAACAGTGTGTGAGTCTTAGAAATAAGGCTTTCCTTTTTTGCTCATATGGAACGACAAGAAGATCATTTTTACAAGTGTCTATTCTTAAAGTAACAGTAATTTTCAAAGAGTATACTTAAAGCTGCAATACAGTTTATAGGCTGAGCGGGCCATTACAAGTTTGAATATTTGTTATGAAGTGAGAGCACCGAGACATAAACTGTTAAGAGACAGCTTCGAGTGGTTTATGTCTCGCTAATATTAAATTTTTCGTACTATATATACTTAGGGCGTATAATTTTATTAAGTTATATCGAGAATGGACATCTTAACATTCTAATGCCACCGCACGCCAGGCATAAGCTTAGATATTGAGCAAACAGTATAAGCTGTTCACTCATTTAATTACTGGAAGGTATTAGCTGAAGTTTTTCACATGAAGAATTCTTTACTCGTAGGCTTTGGCGCGTAGGAGATACTAGTGCGCGCGCGGAGCGGCATTGTATATGTGGAACTATTTTGAATAGCGCTTTATTATAGTCGAAGCTGCATAATCCACGCTGGATTATTTTTATAAACTGTGATCAGAATTTATACTAAAATGAACTCTATTTTTTAATTTTTTTTGCATAATTAAATTTTCATAACACATCAGGGGCAGGTGGCTTAGAGGTATTGCCTTGCAAAAGAAGAAGCAATACCCTTACTTTTGTAGTTTACTTTACAGATTGTGTGCTGGGGTCGCCGGTAGTGTTCCGCGCTGTATATCCACATCGAGTCTGTTATCTATCTTTGTGAATCTCTACTCATGGATAGCTTTTCCTTTTAGTAAAAAATAAATATAATCGAGAGACATTGGCTAGATGGACGTTTTTTATTTTTTTTTAGCTCATATACGATGTGGTCTTCTTTCTTCGTTCCATTATGCATTACTTTTTATTTACAAAATAGTTACAGGTTGTCATCAAATACATATTTTAAGCTCTATATATATATATATATATTCACACATGCCAGGTTTATTTGTTTTTTTTTAGAATTTTATGGAAATGTCTCCTGATTAATAGAATGTTTATATATACCCACTATATATTGACTGCTTATATTATAATTGTTATATATTTATCTTGATATATACTTTATGCATATTTCTCTTTTATGCATTATATTATAAGATTTTGCAGAGCGAAGATTCGTTGCGTAGAGCATATAACCTGTGAGGCTCATACACTTAGTTTTATAAGAGCAGCTTATTATTGTGAGATGGTACTTTATATTTGAGTATTATATACGGTGCATTATACTTTATCAATTATTATCGTATAATTATTAATTATTATTATTATTATATTATTTAGTTAATTATAAGCTGTCACTATATATATATATATAAATACTATATTAATAGAAGATGGCGGCTCGATATTGTCTTGTATTGGAGCTGTTATCTCATATCATTATAATATTGTAGCTGTATAGCAGGTGTATTTAGTAAGTTATATATCATAATCGTGAGTTATGTATTACATTTTAGTGAATTAAATATCACTATAACCACGCTGGCCTAGTATATATAATTATACGATGAGGTAGTGAGGTTTATAAGGTTAACATTATATATAAGATGAGATAATGTAGCAATACTCATATATATCACTCAATACAGAACAGCGGTTTTAATTATTTTATCTGAGATATTAGTAGCTGAGTTATATTATATATAATGTTTATTCATAATATGAGATTGACTTATATATATATTAACTATTCACAGCATTCACTCTATTATATATACTATCATTACTCACTATATGAGTGATACGCGAATATTTATGTCACTCAAAAGTGTGAGATACTGTAGGTATATATATATTGGGGCTGTGTATTATACTAAGATTATATAATTATTGCTCGTTATATATTATACTATCTCTCATACTACTTTATTAACTTACTATTAATGCTTGACTCACATAATACTCACTAGATAACAAGTGATCTATAGAGTACCGTCAGCCAGAGAGCTTAATAGAGATACTCGCTAGCATTAAGCCGTACTATATAAAATAGCGCCTGATACTCAATTCTACATTAGATAGTCATTTGGCTTATATATATGTAGGGTGAGAGTGAGTCATAAGTATATACGCAAGTGATGCTATTATAATCTCACTTATATGCTCACTAATATGCGTTTTTTTAAGCTATATATATTAGATGATTAACTATCAGCTATAATATATATATTATAGTATATAGCTATTTATCAACTCATTTCTATAACTTAGTGAGTCACATATGCTTAGTAAATACTATTATAATTAATTCCACTCAATAGACAGCCTGAAGTATTATTTATATTTGTTCAGTCACTATTAATACACCTTTATATGCGTATACTCCCCATTGAATGTAGTCAAAGACGGTGTGAGACAGTATAAGGACGTGCTAAGTATATTCGAGTCTACCTCTGATCAATTTTCGCAGTATAGCGCCATAAATGTATCCTCATCAAATTAGGTGAGGAATGAACAGTCAAGATGGATCAAATATGCTTCACACGCTCTCTGATCGCTCACACAGTATTATCTTTAGTGTCTCGAAGTATACGCTATTAGGAGGATAACTCTATATTCCAATATTCTCGCACTAGAAACGACGTTCGATTATAGTATAGATACTCTCGCACGAACAGTGGCCAATAAGTTGATGAGCCGCTATTTCTATCCGTCTCTCAGCATTCATCCAGGTCCTGTATAACTCTCTCTGAATATTTCGCTTAGTTGCTATATGATATAGACGGCAGTTATATGAGTTAGTGTGAGTCACTATTCATGAGTGCGATACGCCAAACATTCAATATATTCTATTCCTATATCTCTCGAGTATTATTCGTATGGATAATTACTCAGCGATATTAAATCTTTTCATTTGCTTTTCTATATATTTGAGAGAAATGTTGTATAAATGCTCGCTCACACAAGAGTGTTTAATAGGACACATTGTAGCAGGGGCACTGAGTGCAGCTCATATTACTCATAGTATGGTTTAAAGAGTTTATTATACTATTTTATAGGGAACAAATTATAATAACTGTTCTCTTAATCTATTTTATAGTTGATTATATAGGTCTTGTTTCACGTGAATTTAGCTTATTATATAAGTTTAGTATGAGGATTAAAATTTATATATTTATTATTGTATATATAAAATAATATATCTATAGAAGGATCATCTATTTTTTTCATATTATTTAACATTTTTCATATTATAATTTTATCTAATACTGTATGAAACATTTTCAAAAATACTTTAATTTGAGATATGCCAGCGGTCTAATCGATTGTCCGTTCATATAGAATTATTATGAGTTGATTACATTTATTTACAAACTACTTCACTATGGCTCACACTAATTGAGATAAAACTATAGATATAACGATATTTAAGCAGAGATAAGGACACTCGTGTCAAATATTTCATATGTTTGACTCCGAATGGTATAGATTTGAGCACATAATACTATGATAAATGTAAATATATGAGTACTTATAGTAAATCATACTATAATATTCTGAATTATATAAATTATGCAGCTCATTATGATATTTAATTCATAGCGGCTAGAGTGGTTCCGAATTAGATCACTTAATCTATAGAGTATCTATATATACTATAATACTGTTGATACGACTTATATAAAGATTATCCGAATGCTAAATATCATACATGAATATTTATCACTAACAGAATATATATATATATATATATCATATATAATCAGTAGTGAGTCATATATGTCATAATTTAAATTCATGCCAATCCTAAACCTCTATATACATATGGAGTATTCGAGAAGATATACATTTTGTAAATCTTATAAGCATATCAGCAAAAGAATGTAAAAAAAAAACATAGACTAGATATGCACTAAACACAAGTGGCTATTTTTAGCGCTTTTTGTGAGAGCGAGGGTGTAGCACTCAAGTACCATTGTTTGAGGATGTAATGCTATATAATAATCTTGAGGAGTTATTGTTAAAGGAGTTATTTGATTTTTCATTACTTTTCTGAGCGCGCCGAGAGTGGTATGGGGCTCCGAGCCGACGGGAACACGGGGGGACGTTTTCCATACCGCCGTAGGGGAGTGGGCGAGGAAACTCCTCACTGAATGATACACTCCAACCATTATTCCTACACTTTTTCACTGGAGTGTCGCGAGAACTCCCACAGCGAGGACACTATTCTCTCTGCGCGACGAGGGGGATTAGTCCTACCTAGCTTAACAAGATATGTATATCCAACTCTGATAAGCGTCTGAAGATCTCCAGATTCATTACTTTGCACCTCCATGAGATACAGACTGGACGCATACTTTCAATAATGGTAGCACCGCTCTGGTGGAATATGTATCGGTGTAAGTAAAACAGACAATATTAAATAGTGTCAAATTAACTATAAGCAAAAGTCGTATTTATTTTGAACGAAGAAATTACATCTATATTATATTAATACATAGATATACGAGTTTATCATTCGCTAGAGTCATATATTATACGATTTAACTATATCACTATTAGATCTAAAATTTTTATATATCTCTCTCAATTTTTCTAAGCAGACATTCTTTTTCATTAAATAAACATCAGGAATTACTCCGACATCAATATCTTTATATATCCTTTTCGTACGTAGATATTGTATGTATTGAATGATATTGACTATTCTTTATCTCTTTAATTTAGTATATATTGAGTGATATATATGTGTGTATATTTTGTGTTAAATCAACATTTCAGACTTAGCTCTTTAAAATATATAGCGTACTACAACATTCAGCAATGTTTTCGCAATCTATATTACTTGTTTGATGAAAGCGGTTGTCTATTATTATTTATATGTGTGACGCTCACTTAACAATGAAAATGCGTAGAAAACGCGACTGATTCACTATCTATATTATAATAGTATAGAATACTATATATTATAATTAGGCTAATATATTATTATAACTATTTATGCTAGCACTATCTTCTGATAGAATAAGACGTCGACTATAAAAATGAGGTCACTGGTATGTCTATAATAATAAGCTCAATCGTGAGACAAGTTTATATTTTATCACTATTAAACGCGTTAGTAATATGAGAATGACCATATATATATTAATACTATATATTATATATATACTATATATTTCTTTGACTATATAAACATTATTAAAACAGACGTGGTAGGTATATATATAAGGAGAAATATATATTATCAATTCTGACGTCATATATGATATCATGATGTAAAAGTTAATAATTGCGCTCAATGAAATTTTTTTTACTGAGTAAAAAATTGTATTACTGAGATACTCATTCACTCACTTCTCACTCACAACTCATCCCGCCCACACAAACGCTCTCACCCACACATAATTTAACCTATCTAATCTTGTATCTAATTACCATGCACTTATATTTTGCATGCTAAGCTATTTTTTTTAAGTTTAAGATTTTATTTTAACACTATACATCGGAGTGAGAAACGCTATCAATTTATATTTCCTTAATTTTTACCATATATAATAAAAGTGCATTATGGTGCGTTGAGCGGATGAATTGAGCCAGCATCTAAGTAGTATCTATTATATATATCGCATACTTGTGATATTATTAGCGCAGTAATTATATAACTGACCCAATCTATATACTTAACTTAGCTATCTAATTACCTTACGACCTACTCAAATAATTGTTTATTAATCGTATATACCTCTCAGGACTATGAATATGAGCTTCACGCATAATAAGAATAGTGGCCGCATGGTGAGTAACCGAAAGCAATTACAACTTTTTGTATTGTTTTTTCTCTATTATATTGTATTTGGTCTATACAACGCGTTTTTTTCTAGAGGTCCGCACTTCGTCAAATAAGGGCGTGTCATTACGTGAGGATAGTATTTAGATTGAGGACTTTGCACGCTCACCAATAAGTAATGCTGATATCTGGTCACCACTTGTACATGGTGGGTCTATTGGATAATTCTTGTGTGTACGAGTGGTTTTTTCCTTTGTTGAGAGTACCAGCTACCGGCTTGTAGGGGGGCTATCTAGCACCTCTTTAAAATTTAAGTTTAGTCATCCTGTACTGGTTCGCATCTAGCTCACTATTTTATATTGAATGAAGATAGGCTTAGTACATCGACTTATTAAAAGCCATGTTCATGAAACTGGTGCTGCTCGCTGAATAATTTTGCAAGGAACTTCATTTATGTCTACAAGTAATATATGTTAACTGTACCTATCGATCTCTACTCTATATTAGGTTCCGCTTCTTTAAAAATTTTATCGAGAGAGAATTCGTTTTTTAAGACTTATAACATTAATACCAATGTGACAACAAAGAGCAAGGCTCAGGGCTGGACTATTTCGATGATGGTGAAACATTCCTAATTTATGTACTTTGAGATCATAAATAATAGATAGGGCCATTATCATTTATTTAATGCTTTATATAGGATATTATAAACATCTTATGCATATTTGGTATTCTTATATTATAGGCTATGCAACAGAGCTATACCCAAGTCATTTGTTATAAGTAGTTACTCCAAATATTCAGCGTTTTAGAGCATTCTAGTATGCTACTTAGTAAATGTTGGCTGGTATGATCAGATAAATGAGCACTGACTATATACTTCAGGGTAATTAACGGCTCAACTAACCTTAAAGGCGTAGCATTAATTTATAGGCAGAGTCATTAAGTTTCGGGTTATTGCGGCAACTACATTGCCTAAGATTGATTTAAAAAATTTGAAACAACTAATTTTAGTTCTACATGCAGGCCAATCAAAATAGAACAATGCTTACTTGTGGGCAATTATACATTTAGAGTGTGAATCTACTGTTATACTTTTAAGGCATTCGCACATAACTATGCTAGCAGATTTTAGGTTTGCTGTTGTAGCTATTTATATGTCTACTTTAACTGTATAAATAGTCATAATTCTTAATAAAGCCACTTATATTTAATTTGCTAATTCTAACTCCAATAATCACTTGACTTTCTATTCAGAGTCCAATATTTAGGGCCTTCAGGCTCAAGTTTCCATCACAAGCATCATTCATGCTATTTGCATCAAGTATTTTTGATTTTTAATATCAATTTATTTATTTCATTATTTGAGATTGCAGAGATAATAACCACTACCCTCACAATGACAAGATTTTAGAGAAAGCTAGGGTAGTTAGTAAGCGCTTATATACTTTATTTTAATGCCTGAAACTTATTCGGGAGACAGACTTGCACCAGAGCCGATGTGTATTTTATATGTAAAATTATTTTAATATAGTATATGCTCTGTACATGCCACCTAGAAGTTGAGATCACGTTTATTTTGGTGCAGATTTCTCAACAAACATTGAGGTCTAAATCTTAAAAATTCCGATATTCTAAAAGACGTCTAGATTCATAGGAGTTTAAATGAATTTAAACACACTCAGAATAACTGTTTGGTTTCTGAGTTTTAATCTCACTCGGCAAATCTCAATATATAATGAAATAAACTGATAATTGATAATTGAAAACTGCTACCAGTGCAAATTGTGGATGACAGAGCATGCAATGGACTTTGTTTTGAATGTTAACCAACTTGAGCATTGTATGCGGTGTAAATGAGTGGACTGCTGTGAGTACACCTAGATAAGTCAACCAGTGATCTATGCATTTAGAGATATGAGAAGATTGAATTAATGTTTCTTAATGATTTATTTAGTTATAAGAGATCTCTTCCGCTTACAAACAGACCGTATAATGCAATCTTCTGAATGTTTTGTGGAAGGGCCTAAATAACGATAGATTCACGCACTACCTAATAGTACATATATATTGGTCGCGGCGCATGCTAATGAGAAGTGTTACATTACTATTTGTATATGCTCGAGTATGTGATAAAATTAGTTTTTCCCATTTTTTACACATTCATGAATCATTTTTTACAACGAAATGCAAATTTATGAATTATGTGTCTATATCTCAACCTAAACTTAATGACTCTGTAAATTATATGTACTTTTAGGTTTTCTCTGAGGATTATCCCTTAAGTATTCGCTCTCTTACTCATAGTTATGCTATCACTCACGAGACGCATTATAACGTAGCATTAGAATTGTTAAAAGCTGAATATTTGGAGTGGTAACTACATATATAGCAACTGAACTTTGTTTGCCTCTTTGATAGGCTATTAAACTATAGAATCGCAAATATGTATAAAGACTTTTTATATTCCTAAAAAAAAGGCATTAAATAAATAAGGGCCTTTAATTTATTTATGATAGCTCACAAGTACTATAAATTAGATTTGGCAGCCATCTCAAATAGTCGCTAGGCTGTCTTTGTTCGTCTAGGAGCATATAGTGTTAAAAAAGCTTCCTAATATTTTTAAAAGCACCTCACATAAGAAAAAGTAGGTCATAATTATCGCCTGTGCTATAATGAAGTTGCTTGATAAATATCAATGGATATAATACAAGCATTCTTAATAGTGTAGCTCCCCTTAGTTCTTGTCATGCGAGATAGACCACGTAGATGACAAATCTTAATTAAAAACGTATAAAGTACACCTGTTACTTATCTCAAAAGGTAAAAACATCTCAAATGATATGCTAGCAATGTAAAGGCAGGCGAATGTCGTTTAGCAGAATTTTCAAACCTCTAGTAAGGTAAAAGAGGTTGAAAAAAAGTGTAAATTATGTTCTGGGCCACATTCTTTAGGACTATGTCCTGTGTATAACAATTTTGAAGGCAGAATTAGTAGAGTTAAAGAGTTAGGGTTATGCGAACCGTGTGCTGGCAATCGTGTTGTCATTTGCAAAGAGTTTGTTTTGGTATAATAATAATAATGAGGAGAGTTCCGTGTTATAGTGCTGGGTATAGCAGAAGTCTTACACTAACTATGTATGCTGATACAAGGCGCCATGTGTAGCACGTCCATGAAAGGTAATTAGCTTTAGAAGTGATAAAAAACTGTTTTGAGGTTAGTCAAATCACGAACTACAGCAATACGTAAACCAATTAACTTTTCATCAGAGTTTGGAGAATGAATATATTCCTCCTCTCCTACCACTTCATTAAATATGGTGTTCAAATGGTATACTGTGAGCCTTTGTTTAGCTAAGTGCGTTACTTTTTTCAAGTTACTGAAACAAGATCGACCGGTGTTCAAGTCAAAAAGCCTGCGGTCTGGCCCAGCGCCACGCGTACCTGCCGGTCCCGGAAACCGACGCGGAACGGCGAATCAAGTCAAAAATATTTCGGTGGAAGGGTAAGCTTTAGTGTGTAAGCAGGAGGTATTGCCCTTAGTAGATTGACAGCAGGCGTTGCTTAATAGAGTTAGGGATTTATCATCAAATATCTATGCAGGGAGGAAGGCTGAGAGTCTAGAAAGTAATACTCAATAATTAATATAAATAGTCTCCCTAATAATTAGAATATGAGTAGGTTCACACACACACTTTCAAAATTCACTCTTACTAGAAGAGTAGTTATAAAAGCTATTAATTGGGGCCGTAAGAGTCTTTAATATAGTAATAGTTTTGGCATTTCCTTTTGCTTATTAGATGATGGAATTAATATAACATTATAAAGGTAGTTATGCAATTTCAGATGTTATATAATAATAAGAAACGTAATTGTTTAAATTTTGCTGCCGTATAGTAATTTTAATATGATATCTTAATATAAATCAGTCATATTAATAAATAGATGTTTGCTGGAAATAGAAATTAATAGACGTTGTTTGGGCGCATCTATTTCAGCACTGTAACCTTTTGCACAGTGGCCTTAATTGTTTACCATATTGGTATAATTAGAATTTAACATACTGGCAATGGTAAATTTATAAGTTTTGTTAAGTAGAGAAAGATTTTGGTTTTGGAATAAACAAAGAAAAAAAAAAAAAAAATAAAAAACAGTAAAAAAGTGAGTAATTTCAATATACTCAGTCAAAAGTTGAAACAAATAATACCATAATTCCTAAAAATGATTGGCTTGAATGTAATAAGCAAAATAAGGCGAATACGAGGCAATAGTTAGTATTTATCGTGTAGTAAACTAATAGCCAAAGTTATTTGCATAATTAGCCATTCGAAAAGTATTTTGATTCTGATTATTGACATAGGCTTGGAAATATCATGTTTAGCTAATGGACTCTTTAGCCTATGCAACAGGACGAAGGACATTCTGAAGCACGGTAGATAAGAATATCAGTGCAAATTAATTTGAAATCAAAATATGATTTTCAAAGACAATCACTATCATGTAAGCCTTCCTTGGTTTGAAGACAAAATAGAATTAGTTCCCATAAATAATTTTTAATAAAATATATCTTATTTAATATAGCTAATTATTAAACTAACTGAAAATTCTCAAAATAATTTTAATAAATGAATAGCTAATAAAATTCTTTGACTAAGTCAAGCAGAAAAATGTAAAATAATTGTAAAAGTAATTAAAAGTTTTGATGATCCTTCAGATATTTTTACAATATCAAAATTTATTCTCATCGACCTAATGAATAAGTGCAATGCGACTAACAGTAATCGGCAATGCTAAATATATAGACGATTAGCAGTTTTTAATTGTTGACGCTAATAAGTATATCAACTTTCGCCACTTATGGAGCTAGTGAAGGTGGAAAAGGAGATGGAGACAAGGGTGGAAACAAAGGAGGAAGACGTGGAATATTTACATCGATGATTGATTTCTTTAGAGGAAGAAGAAATAGGGGTAAAGGAGATGATAAAGGTAAAGGAGGCGGCGGAGGAGGATATGGGCCTCCTGCACCAACTTATGGAGCTCCACAACCTTCCTACGGACCACCGCAACAATCTTATGGACCACCACAGCCATCTTATGGACCACCTCAACAATCATATGGACCACCTCAACCATCATATGGACCACCACCTTCTACTTACGGGGCACCTGCAGGAGGAAAAGGATTTGGAGGTCACGGACATGATAACATTCATAGTGGAGGAGGACATGGACATATTGCTGTTAAAGGACCTTCATTTGCTGTTCATCATGATGGAGGAGGTCCAAAAGGACCGTCATTTGCTGTACATGGCGCAGGACATGCACATGATGATAGTCATGAATTCGGTGGACATGGACATGGACACGGCGGTCTAAAGGGAAGTGACATAATTGTTGGAAGTGGTTATTCCGCTGAATCGCAACCTTTAGTTCCAGATGATTCATACTCTTCTCCACAACAACCTGTATCAAGCTATGGCGCTCCAAGTGGACCTGCTGGAAGAGCTCCTCTAACAGAACCGGATTGCGAAGCATGCGATCACGAACCTTGGGTTCCAATTGAAGGAGGAGGTGCTGATGTAATTAGTGATTCATATCAAGCACCATCAAATCCTCCTCAAACAGGTTATGCAGCTCCAGTAAGTGGTCCAGATGACAGCTATTCTGCTCCAGTGAGTTTTCCAGATGACAGTTATTCTCCCCCAGTAGTTGCTCCAGTTGATAATTATGCTCCCCCAGTTGATAATTATGTTCCTCCAGTTGATAATTATGCTCCGCCAGTAGTTGCCCCAGTTGATAATTATGCTCCACCAGTGGTTGCCCCAGTTGATAGTTATGCTCCTCCAGTGGTTGCCCCAGTTGATAATTATGCTCCCCCAGTCGATAATTATGTCGCACCAGGAAATGACTTAAGTGACGAATACACTGCACCTCGAGATTTAAGTCAAGAATATTCTCCACCAGGTCAAACCTATTCTTCTTCTGGAGGATCTTTTGGAGGTGGTTTCATTGGCTCCTCTGGTAACACAATAATTCAAGAAGGAGTTCTTGAGAACACTTTTGTGGAACCAATAAGTCAAGACATTGGTGAGTTTTGGTGACCAGTATTCTGTTCCACTGCTCAACCAGTAGGACCAGACAGTCAGTATTCTTCTCCTAATCTTCCAGTTATTGTTTCGGAAGGAGGTGATTCTGGAGAGTCAATTCTTGGACTACAAGGTCGACCTTGGTCAAACCTATTCAGAACCCGAAGCTCCAATAGCTCCTCCTGTTACCTATAATGTAGCTAGTCAAGGATCGGGAATAGTTGGTTCACCATCCCCTCAGTCTCTTAGTCCACCAGGATTCAATAATGCGTAAGTATATTATTATTATTAATATTATTATTATTATTATTATTATTAATTATTATTATTATTATTGTTTAATTGTTATTGTTATGTAATATAGTTATTGTTATTAGTTATTGTTAATTAGTTATAGATATAGTAGCTTAATTGTGAATTAGAGTAAGCATTATTATTCTTAAATTAAATTGTAATTATTATATATTAATTAATTATAATATTAATTGATTGTTATTATAAAATCATTATTAATTATAATATGCTAATAATCAGATTATTAATTATAACATATTTAATTATTATTACGAAGTATTTAGTAAAGGAAGTAGTAGTTAAAGATATAAAGTAATAGTAGCAAGGAAAAGAAAAATTAAGCAAAAAATATATTAGCAGTAAGTTTCATTTTTAAATTTAAATTGTAATTTAAATATAAATAATATATTATTAATTTTTAATTACATTTTATTTCAAATATAGTTAATAAATTAATATAAATTTTTAATCTAAAATTTTTTTTTTCTACATTTCAAGGTGTTTCACAGACTTCCCGGATTTTCCGAAGTAAGATAAAAAAGATTGATATATAATATATAATATATTAATAATAATTAAGTAAATATTTAAAATATAAATAAAAAAAAATAATAAAATAATAATTAAAAAATATAAAATAAATATAATATTATATATATATATAAAAAAACTATATTTTATATATAAATAATAGACAATATAAATTATAAATATAAATAATAATAATATAATATAATAAATAATAAAATAATAATAAGCAATTAAATAATATATAAAATAAAAAATTATAAATGATATTGATTAATAATATAAATAAGAACAAATGGAAAAAGATAAATAATAATAAAAAAAATACATAAATATATATAATATAAAAAAATAATATAAAATAAAATAAAAAATAATAAAATAAATAAAAAAAATATTAAAAACTAATTATAAAATATAATATAAAATAATTATAAAATAAAATAAATATATAATAATAATATAAAATAATAATAATATAAATATATATAAATATAAATATATATAAATAATATAAAAGTAATAAATGTAAGAGAAATATATAAGACAAAAACAAAACAATATATATAATACAAATAATAAAAAAAATATATAACAATATTCTCAGATATCTTTAAAAAAAATACAACAAATTGATAGATCAAAATACAACATATAAGGCAACTGTTTACAAACTCCATACTCATAGTAGTGAGAAACATACGACCAATAAAATCCAGCGGTTAGATTAATCCATAATATAATAAATAAATAATAATAATAATAAAATAAAAAATAAATAAATAAAATAAAAATATAATAAATAAAATATAAATAAAATAAATAAATATATAATAAATGGATAAAAATAAAATATATAAAATAAAATACAATAAATAAAAATAATAAAATAAATAATATAAGACAAAAATAATAATAATAGATAATAATAGGAAAATATCAATAATCAGCCTTTAAATTTTATCAAAGTTTTATGATTTTAATATATCCCAAGTATTCATAAAATAATATATTTAATGTTAACAATAGATTTAATTTTCTTAAAAGATCATTTAGGCAAAAACAAAAATTATTAAAGAGAAAAGAAAGAATATATATTATATTTACATTTTCCCGACGCAGTTTCGATCTCTAAAATATGAATTTCTTTCATGGAAATAAGCTTCTTACTTGGGTTCTCTGACTTAACTTTCATTTATGATTGACTAATATTAAATCAAAATTGATATTTGAGTCTAACAGAATAATACATAATTAAATTTATGTAAATAGTCTAACTTGGTCTACTAGTTTTGATGTAGAAGGCCTCCGCAATTTAAAGTTTCTGGACTATCACCATAGATCACGAAAATACAATAAAATATTGTGAGTGTTTAGAAATTAATTGCTAAATAGTTGGACTTGACCATTTGCCGTATATTGAAATAGTTATCAAAGCTATTTTGACTGGGACTGTATAAGCGCATATTAGAACATATGCCCTAGAGTCCGACAATCGATTCGTCAGTGATAACAAAATATATGTCGACGACGACAGGCTGACTTACAGCCGGCAGTATAAAAATTAGAAGTACCACAACGCATGAATGAGTATGAGATCAAGCGTACAAAGCATACTCTTAAAGCTAGCATAAAGAGAAAGATGACAGAATTGATTATGGCAATATATATGGATAACAAGTCTGAACTTAATTTTGAGGTAAGTCTTTAGTTTTAGGGTGAGAAGAAGTTCAAAAAATTTAACGAAGGCCAATATCTCATATCTTTATTAGAAGATCTAAAATAGCACATTAAGAAAGTTATTGAAAAGAAAGAATTTATCGAAAAATAATATCCTGAATTATTTTTAACAGATTAGAAAATATAATAATTAATAAAAACTACCTGTATTACAAAAATCTATATTTAATAAAAAGAAAGTTAAAAATTATAAGGGAAAAATTCAAAATAAAATTCTTCTTTTATTATTTTCTAAATAATGCAATAAATAAACACCTCAAATAAAGAAGAGAAGTGCCTACGTTGTATAAAAATATTATTGAAAAACCTCTCACCTCAAAACTAAAGAACACCTCAAAAAATATAAAGATCAGACAAGTAACCATTAAAATCAAACAACTGTTCATAATCTTACAACATATTAGAGCACAAGAGATGCTAATTAGAGACCAGGAACATAACCATCACATTGTGTACACCAATAGAATAACTCCCTGAGTCCAGAACTGTTACAATCGAACAATAATATGGTTACAACGAGACGAATATCGAATAATAAGTCGGAACAGGGCATAATCAAACAATACGCAAACAAAAAAAAAGTCCACAGCAAAAACTAAAAATTGAAACAATATATAACAAAAACAAGAGAACCTTTCTTTACAATCAAAACATAAAATAAAGCAATATATTAACTAAAACACTTCACAAATATATATATACGAATCATGTGAAGTCCAGAAAAACTAAAAATTAGCGGACAGCCATAACATAACAAATCAAAACACAAGCAAGACCAGACAGTAACATAAAAAATATATAAAAAATGTAAAATTATCTGTAATCTAAATCCTTCGTTCTAGGAAAAATTTAGAATCATGAATTTAATTAAAATTTAAGACTCATTCGCTCGCTAGTAATTAGATTGTCTAAAATTTAATACTACAAAGTAGAAGAGACGAACGACTCGGAAAATCTGTAAAATAAAAAAATATATCAATTACATATTATAATTTATACTAAATTGAAAATAAAGAATTATTTAAGAGCACCTGTGGTTTTAGTATCACAGAGAAATGAACATAAAATTAAGAAAACATTGAGAAATAAATACAAAAAAACTTAATTAAATAATAAATAAAAATAATAATAATATTACCATGTATACATGAGAAGCAGAAAATTAATCAAAGGGGCGAAAAAGATTAAAATATATGAACATAGGAAACAGACCCTCAAAAACCCAAAATCACCCACCCCCAACAAAAAAAAATTAGGGGCCCCCCTATAAAATTGATCCTTCAAATCTGACAGTCTATGATAATTACTCAAAAACGAGGATACAACAATAAATCCAAAACTTTTAAAATTTCCTAAAAGTTAAATAAAATCAAACAAAACCATCCATTACACTAAAAAAAAAAAAATATATAATAATAATTTTAAATAAATAAATAAATAGAATATAATAAAAAAAATATATATATAAAAAAAAATATATAAATAATAATAATAATAATAAATAAATAAGATAATTCTATATAAACAATAAATAAAGATACTAAATGTAAAATACCTAAAGAAGACCAAATAATTAAAAATTAAGTAAAATAATAATAATAAATAATATAAATAATAATGAGGAAGCAATGAATCACACTCCAAACACCTTCCCACCCCCAATCAAAAAAAATTAAATCACACAAACGAAAACGGATATAATGAACACCTTTACTTAAGGATAAAAAAAAATATATATAATTCTGAAAGTTTTTAAAATTGTAAAAATGATAAAATAATGAATATTAAAAAATTCCTCTAAAAGTTAAATTAGCTACTTTCTTTATATCTTATTACCTATGACGGGAATACGAAAGAAAAAGGGATAGAGAAAAAACATATGAGTGTTGAATATAAACTCCACACTATTGCAAATTAAAATAAATCAAATATTAAAATATATACTAGAAATATATATTAGTTACATAAATATATAAAAAATAAATAAATGATTTAAAATTTAAATAACTATACACATAAAATAATAATAATAATATAAAATAAAATATAAATAATAATAATATAATATAATATAATATAAATAAAAAATATAAAAATAATAATAACATTAACACATTAACAAAAAAACACAAAAAATAATAAATAAAAAAAATAAATAAAATAATAATAAAAATATAATAAAAAGATAATAATAATAAAAATAAATTAAAAAAATCGATAATATAAATAAATACTATAATAAATAAAAATAATATAACATATAAATAAAAATAATATAATAAAATAATAAGATAACTATAATATAATATAATATATAATAAATATATACATATAATAATAAAATATAATATATAAAATAATATAATACACAATAACACACATATAAATATAAAATATTATAACAAATAATAATACAATCAATATAATATAATATAAACTATACAATAATATAAACTAATATAAAATAAATAATATATAATCAATAATATAATATTATTTATAACTCGCCGGGCGTTGCCGTTCCTTCTTGAAATTGCAAGAGATGTATGAAACGTAGATTGATGATAAAGAGACGTTATGATATATATTAGACCAATTCATCACAAAACGGGTAAAGTTAATAAAGTATTATCATTATTGAATTAGAGTGTGTTAGTACTGAAACTCGTAAGCATATAATATATTATTAAAATTCAATTATTCATTAATAATATATTATATAATTATATATGTATTAATTATTAATTATAATACCTAAATTGATATTATATAATATAATTCAATTATTATTATCAGACTAGAATACTAGCACAAAAGAAAAACATAATTGGGAGGTAGGGAGGAAGGAGGAATAGGAAGCAAATTTGGAGGGATCAAAGGATAATAGAAATAGTGATAACACCATAACTAAAATATATAATATAAACTATAATAAATTATAAATATTGTCTGATCTCGTACAAGGTAATATCAATATTAATATAAAAAAATAAATATACATAAAATATAAAATATATATACAATAATATAAATAATAAAAAAAAATAAATACAAAAATATACACTTTAATATGAATATATTCACATTATAAGGCCAGCAAGCTCAGTTAAAATTATTTTCAATTGTTCACAGCTATATAACTTCAAAATCCTTGGTATCTGAAGTGAGTACATAGCTAAAATGACACAGTTGTAAGAAATCGAATCAAAGGCACTTTAAGAAATCATCGACAATTCTTACTGATCAAAAGAAAAGAGTTCATCGAAAGAAACAACAAGAGAGTAGAAGATATCTAGTTGAAAACCTCAATGGTCGAGTATCCAAGCTCTGTTAACGAGGAGATCAAGCAGGAAAAGAAAATATTAAACAATAAATTACCAAGGCAAGCAGAAATTAAACAAACCACAAACAAAAACAAACAAAGCCATTTACAAACAGCAAATTCTTATAACAAGCAAACGTTACCTGCAAAGACAAAATATTAGGCAACAAAATACTAAAAGGACAACAGAATTGAACAGGATAATACAAGCAGACCACCATTCCAAAATGGACGTTTGAAATACAATCACTAACAAGGACAATCAAGCAGTTTTCCCTGGTACATTTAAGTGAGGCAATCTAGATTGATATGGAACAAGAAATATGAACCAATTACAACTTCAGATTCAGTGAGTCAATCATGCTCGGAAAGGTTCACCCAATACAACCTAAGTTCATTGAGAGGCAATTTGTTGGACAAAGCAGAATTCACCAATTAACACTTCAAGTTCAATAAAATAGGTCAATACCTTATTGGACAAGTTCAACCAATTAAACTCAGATTCATATGGTCAAATCTGATTGGGAACAAGGAATTCACCAAATAAAAACTCAATTCATTAGCTTGGTACAATCCTATTGGCACCAAGGAATTCCACCAAAATAAAACTCAGCTCATATGGCAGTCAACCATCCTGATTGGACAAGGCTTCACCAATATAAAACTCAGTTACATTGACGGTCAATCTGTATGGACAAGAAGTACACAAATAAAACTCACTATTCATTGGGTCAATCTGTTAGGACAAGCTTCACCAATCAAACTTTCAGTACACGGGAGAGTTTCCTTCACCCTAATTTGAGAGCACGAGAGTTTCCCAAACCTCAGCTCGGTAGGTTTTATCCTCAAACCTCAAGTCGTCATTACAATATAAAGAGGCAAACCGTAAAGTAACACATATCATTACACAAATAACCTTTTAACAGTAAATGCAAAAGAGACAACAATGAAATAATACCAGCACTTAAAAAGGGGGTAACAAAAAAGGAAATTGATACAGATATTGTATATACAAAATATCAATTACCAAATATTTAACTCTCCTATTTTTGAATTAATTTTTCTGAAAATGAATTAATTAACTGAATGTTATCTGCATGAGTAACAGGATACCCAAAATTTTATTCAAAATGCATTAATTTATCATAGACCGAATTATTTTTCTTGAAACCCTAATGGAAAAATATATCATATATAACAACTTAATTCAAGTGTAGGAAAACAATAGTTTAATATAATAGCTTAATATAGTTTATAAATTATAAACGGTCTTGGTATTATTACACCAATATATGCCATCTGAAAATTGCAAACACGGCATTTTGAGACCTATTATGTAATACAATTTATTAGGGTCATTATCTTTACATAAGGTATCACAAATGAGTCCTTAACGTTTTTCCCAAATTTGGTAATATTTATTGCTTAGATTAATTAATTCCTTTTCAACAATATCATTATATTTCGATCGATGTGGCTTATTTAATTAACTGTTGTATGGCAAGTCAAAATTTAGGAATTTAATATGGGTATATAATGCTTTAAATCACACTTTAAAAATAGTGGATGTTATATAAATAAATTCAGAATGCAGCAGTAGGAAATGCAGATGCCAAGAGAAAAATCGATCTTGTGAAAAAACCTTTTTATAATTATTATTAATATAATACACATTACCAACTATTCAATAATAGCAAATCTAGTATAGTGCAATTAATGGAGTATCAGAGACATGTTAGTTTTTCTCAGAGTCAGATGACGGGCAGAGGCAACTGCAAGCCAGAGGAGTGAGAAAATAAATAGGAAAATTAATAAACATACAAAAGAAAACAACATTACCCTCTGCAACAACAGCAGAAAAAACAACAAAAGTTGTAAAAAGCAACAATACAAAAAAAAAAAACAAAATACACAAAAAACAACACAAACAAAACAATCGCAACAAAATACACAAACAACAACAACAACAATCAGCAATCAACAAAAAAACACAACAACAACTAAGTACGAGAAACGAATAGCAACAACAACAAGTTAGAAACAACACCAACAACAAAACAAAAATATTAAGCTCAACCAAAAGCAAACAGATCAGAATCAAGCTCAGGAGCAACAACAAAATCAATCGCAGCAACAGCAACTTCGGCAGCAACGTCATAATCAACCCCAGAAGCAACAACAGAATCAACCCCAGAGGCAACAACAGAATCAACCTCAGAAGCAACAGCAAAACCTTCTTCAGCAGCTTGAGCAACAGATACAGCAGCAACAACAACAACAAAAACAACCACAGCAGAAACAACATAATCAACTTCAGCAGCAACAACAACAACAACAGCAGAAACAACAAAATCAACTTCAGCAACAGCAACAAAAACAACAAGAGTTCCAACAGCCACTGCAGCAATTTCAACAGCCCCTACAACAGATACAGCAACCTAAACAACAGCGCCAACAACGACAAAACAGCTTGTTAACCATTTCAAGTTCTAATTTGAAACCAACGAAACCAATCAAAGGGAAAATAATTCCAGCCGTATTAGATTCACAGACGACTAGCATAGATTCAAAGTCGTCTAGCATAGATTCACAGACGTCTAGCAGTGAATCTCAAATTCTTGTTCCTACCAGTAGTGTCATGCCCGGAAGTCTTTTAGGATTCAATACCGAAGAGCTCACAGGAGATGCCATAAAAGCTGCAGGAGTCAACCTTTCAGAATTCTTCCCAGACTCGAAAATAAGGAACCAACCACCTCAACAATTAACAGCTTCCTCCGTCAACTCAGATAATTTTAGTAAAAACCAAGAATTTGTTCGCAACGTTAGAGCTCATGAACAAACTAGTCTATCGAACCCAAATATTATTAGAGAAGGAAAAGGAAATTTCATCGGTAGCACCTTTGGAACACCAGGACCTTCTAAAGTAATTGGTCTTTCCGATCCAGTACTTGTTAAAGTTTCTGATCCAGTGCGAAGTGACAAATCTTCACCAACGGTGGTAAAAGGAATTCAGGTACCATTACTTCAAAATATTCCTTCAGCTGAATTGAGCAAAACCGGGAAAAGTATTACGAGAGATAACGATGAGGAATCTTTAAATAGATTAACAGAAAATGTACAAAATGTTCAGCAACAAACTCTCTCCCAAACGAAGGTTAAAATTTTGAGGAATAACCCTGAGGTGGTGTCCATTTCTCCTCCAAGAGTTATCAATATTTCAGAACCCAAAATTACTACAAATCAAATCATAAATACATTAAGAGGAAATACACAAAATGTTCAGCAACAAATCCTATCCCAAACTAAAGCTAAAGTTTTAAGAAATAATCCTGAGGTGGTGTCTGTTTCTCCGCCAAGGGTAATCAACATTTCAGAACCCAAAATTACTTCAGCAAATCAAATCATAAATACGTCAAGAGGAAATATACAAAATATTCAGCAACAAACTCTATCCCAGACGAAGACTGAAGTTTTAAGAAATAGACCTGAGGTGGTGTCCATTTCTCCTCCAAGGGTAATCAACATTTCAGAACCTAAAGTTAATACAAATAAAATCATAAATACATTAAGAGGAAATGCACAAAATGCTCAGCAACAAACTCTCTCCCAAACTAAAGCTAAAATTTTAAGAAATAACCCTGAGGTGGTGTCTATTTCCCCTCCAAGGGTAATCAACATTTCAGAACCCAAAATTACTTCAGCAAATCAAATCATAAATAAACTAAAAGGAAATAAACAAAATGTTCAACAACAAACTCTCTCCCAAACAAAAGCAGAAATTTTAAGAAATAATCCTGAAGTGGTGTCGATTTCCCCTCCAAGGGTGATTAGTATTTCAGAACCCAAAGTAACTTCCACAAATCAAAATAACAATTTCCCGTCCGGAATCAGGCCACTCTTACGAAGACCAACCCAAAACCAAGTAAACACTGTAATAAACAGCTAAAATCAGCCAACACACACCTACAAGGAATAGTTTAGATCACATACTTGAAACACACCTTTCAGCTCCAACAAAATACTTATTAGTAAGGAAAAAATCCCAAAAACGGTCACCAAAAAATCTAATACAAAAAGTTAAAAAAGGTAAATAGAACAACAAAATATAGCAAATAGCCTACTAAAAAATACTCAAACAGAAAAATCTAACAGACAAAATGCGGTAACGCAAATCTAATCGACAAAAAATGTTATAAGAGATAACTAATACTAAACTAAAGTAGCAGTTTCACGACCCCAAAATCACTCAATGAAAAAAGACTTTAGCAACTAAACATTAATTCCTTCAGAATAATATCATAGAAGTTGAAATTTAAGAGGCGCACAATATGAGCCAACAACACCATACAAGAGAATAGTTTAGATCAACCATACTAAAACATTCACACTTGAATGATCGACAAAATAAAGCTCAAACCTCCAAGAAACCTCAATACAACTACAAACATCCTATCGTCTCTTCCTTCCACGCTCAGCAAACTCAAAGAAAAACTAAAAATGCTTAGAAGTAAATACAAAATTATCTTCTTGAAAGTGACCGTAAGTACTAAATATAACAACTAAACTATATATTTAGAGATCTAAATATAAAAGAAGAGCATAATTAAAGTATGGATTATGGAAGGCTAAAATAAAAATTTGGAAACCAAAATCCCCAAAAATCAGCCACAGTTAATAATATCAATTTAAATAAATAATCTAAATATAATAAAAATAAAATAAAATAATATAAATAATAACGGGATCCTGAAATAAACAAAATACAAAATAAAATTGAATTAGTTTCACTTAATAATAAACTTTAAATAAACTTTAAAAATAATAAATATAATAATAAAATAATAATAAATAAAATATAATAAATAAATATATCACATATATAATCATAAAATATATATATAAAAAAAAAAAAAATCAAAATAAGTAAAAAAGGTTAAATATTATAATGACATAATATAAAGATATAATAATAATAATATAAACCTCAAAAGATTAGAGGAATGAAAAGGAAGTATGAAAAGCCAAAGAAACAAAAACCCTATTTGAACACTCTATATAGACGACGATAGTTCGACACAACAAGTGTCAAATCATCAGGATCTAGAAAAAAGAGTATATTAAAACTATATTTATAACTCATTTAAATATTTGACCAAATTCAAAAATAATAAAATACACACAATGAACAAGTAAAGAACACAAATACAAAATAACAAAAAAGAATAACCACCAATAATAGAAAATAATAATAACTAACAAATAATAAGAAATTACTTGTTTATTAATACCATAAAAAAATAAATTTTAAATACATTTAATTAGTGAATAGATAATAAACAATATTAATAATAACTATAAAAAATATTATTAAGTTAAAAGAGGATTAAAATGAAAAAAAAATAGAGGAATATAATAGATAATAAATAATAATAATAAATAATAAATAATAATAATAAATAATAGATAATAATAAATAAATATAATAATAATAATTAAATAAATAATAAATAATAATAAATAAATAAAAATAATAAATAAGAATAATAATAAATAATAATAATAATAATAATAAACAAAAAATAATAAGAATAATAATTAAAAAAATAAAGAATAACAGTTTACTAATATTAAAAAAGTAGATAAATAAATAAGATAAATAACTAGATGAAATCACACTAAAAACATTAAAAACACTAAAGAAAACAGATAGAGTTACTAATAATCGTTTTATGGAATAACCTTTACTGATTCAATATTTTAGATATTTTTATTTGTAATTTTAAATTTTCACTTATAAATATATATAAGATTAGTTATATTTCAATAGACAACCTGCATGATGGAGCAACTTGTTGTAGACGAAAACGTACGTACCTAAATAAAGTTCAGAATATACAGTCGATACTTCACTTAATTATACAAATACAAATATATATAAATACATAATATAAATTAAATATAATATATATAAATATAGAATAATAAAATATAATATAAAATAATATATAAATAAAATATAATAAATATAAAAAATAAAAAATAAATAAATATAAATAATAAATTGCAAAGGTTAATATAATATCCATAATTAAGAATATAGTGAAAAATAATAACAATAATAATAAAAAAGTATAAAAATAAATAATAATATATATATTTAATATAAATAATAAATAAATATAAATTTATAAAATAAATATTAATACATATAATAAAATAAATACAATATATAATAAAATATAATATATAAAAAATAATAATAATCAAAATAATAAATATATATAATAAATAATAAAAATAATAATAAATATAATAATAATTTAAATATACAAAATAAATATAAAATAAAAATAATAAAAATTATAAATATAAAAAAATATAATTTAAAAATAATAATAAATAATATAAATACATAATATAAGAAATAATAACATAAAAATCATAATATAGAATGTAAAATATGAATACAAAAATATCTATAACTATAAATAAAAAGGAAAATATATCACAAAAATAAAAGAGACAACGTAAGTATATAAATAATATAACAAAATAAGGATAATAACACAAATATAAATAAATAATTAAAATATAAATTACTATAATATAACAATAATACCAAAGAAGTTAATAATTAAAATATAATATTAATATAAATATATTAAATATTAATATTAATATATAATAATAAGATAAAACTTTAATACAACATCAATAATAAATATTATAATAATCTTTAATAAACATAAAACTATTTTGCTCATATAATAAAATAGCAAAGTGTTTTAAATAAATATTAATGTTGATATATAATATAAAATAATCTTTATTTTATGCTGGTTTGATAAAACATATATTACAAAAATATATTGTAAATAAATAAACATATAGAAATGTATATTTTAAAGTTTAAATAAAGAATAATAAAATATAAATAAATTTTAAATCTTAAAAGAAAATATAAAAAATAAATATAAATATAAAAAAAAAGATCACAAAAGTATTTAAAAATCACCATTCAATAATATATATAATATAATGTAATTTAAATAATAAATACAAATAATAAATAAATAAATAATAATAAAATAATAAAAACTATAAATATATAATAAAATATATAAAATAAAAAATAAATAAATAAATATATATAAAAAATAAAAATAAATATAATAAAAAAAAATAAAAATCTAAAGTTATAATAAAAAATATAAATAAATATTTAAAAATAATTTCTCTAATCTTTAACTAAAGAAGAACCAAGAATTTTAAACTTGAAGAAAAATAATTGTATTATTTAAATTATCTATTAAATATATATAAATAAATGAAATTTAATTAAAATAATAGAAATAAAATAATTAAAATATATTAAAATTAATTACTTTTAAATAATAATATATATTAATTATTATAAAAATAAATACTTAATATATTTAATATATTAAAATGTATTATTAAATTATATATTTTAATACATATAATTTAGAGTAATAATATATTATTAATAATTATTATATGTAAAAATTCATACGAAAAAGTTCCCACAAAGAAGCCCATTTCTCGTCAATGTAATTAAATAATAATAAGTTATAAATAAATAAATATATATATGATATAAATATAAATAAATAATAATAATAATTATTTCTATTTAGACAAATATATAATTATATATTAAATAATAATAATATTATTATATGATAAAATAAAAAAAATAAATAATATATTAAATATATATATAAATAAAATAAATAAAAAAATAGTACTAAAAACATAAAATATATATGGCTAAATAAAATAAAATAAATAAAAAATAGAATAATATAAAATAATAAAATAAATCTATAAAATAAATATCATTTTATAGAGATAATTTATAAATAATAAAAATGCTTTATTTTTAAATAGATTAATTAAAGTAATAAAAAATCCAAATTAAGAACAGAAATAAAGTAATTTTCGAATTTATAAATATAATCAAATAGAAATTAATTAATATATTATAATATTAATTAAATATATAATAATTAATTAATTATCATAATTAATTAATAATTAATATATAAATAATTATTAGATTATTAATTATTTATTATTATTATTAATATTAAATATCATTATAAAAAAAACTATCCTATTAATAACTTCTTAATCACCATATCTTCAGAGAAAGGTAGCACGAGAGAGAGAACTACAGGAAATAACGAACTTTAAGGCCGGCAATATCCCAAGACCTTTCCGCCACCAATGTGTTCGCAGCCTAGTTTACAAATTTAAAAACTATATTAAATTAATTATATATATTATTATATTATTATTAATTATTAGAAGAATTCATAATATAAATATATTATTATTATTACTATTATTGCAGAGAATCTGATAAGAAGGACTTCCGAACCGAGAAAGAGAAGCGAAAAAATATTCCTATCACCGTCCAATCAGGGTAAAGTACATTTATTTTAATTATTAATTATTATTTTTTTTATCAAATTATTTAATTTAATTTTATATTTATTTAATAAAATGTAAATAAATAGAAAGGGAGGGAGGGGGGTTAGGGTTTAAATTGTTCAGAAGATACTAGTGGTATTATTTGATAATTTTCCTTTTTACATAGAATATAGTTTATTATTATTATTATTATTATTATTATTATTATTATTATTTATTGTAAATTAATAATAAATAAATTATAAGTCTATTATTATTATTATTTAATTATATATTAGTTTTAAATATAAATTTCTCTTGATGAAATTATTATTCATAACAGGGTCTTTAGATACTGAAATATATTATTACAAATACATTAAAATAATCATAAATATATATTATAGTGAAAATTGTATCCAGCATTTATATGAGCAAGGACTGTGGTATCACTAGAATAGAGTTAGATAAAGCGCATGATAATTATTATTATTTTTACAATAATTAGTTTTACATTTCTATTAAGAAAAGAATTATGAAAGAAAATCTTAAATAAAAAAATTCTGAAGGACACGAAGATGACCGACGCTTATGAGGGTACTTCCTATTAGAACTTTTAAACGATGAGAATCCTGCCGGAGACGAAGAAGTTGTTCCTTAGGTTTACGAAGGAAAGACTAAGGCAAAGTTTGTTTTTTGTAAGTCTATTTGACATATACAAGCTTTGTTTACCGTTTGAAATAAGGCTAACGGATTTTTAGTTGGCCTAAAGACCGCTTGCAACATGCTTACCTTTTCAATACATTTTTATACCTTGTTTATTCTTCGTAGATGCTAGTGTAATTTAACATCAGCGGATTTTTTTATTAACTTTTTGATGACCTTGCTATAATACTGCTAAGACAAGAGACTTTTGTGACCATTTTTTACTCAACAAAATTGACTAAAAACTAGTAAACTTTAATAAAAACGCACTTTTTGCACTAGTTTTTCGACGAGGATATGGTTTTAAAAAAAATAAAAATGAGTAGATGAAGCCTTATTGGTTTTATTAGTCGCTATATATGTAGTAACTTCTTTTAGATAAAACAGGGAATGGATTGACATTTAAAAAGCTTCTAATAAGGTTTTAAAGGTAAGATTTTTGTTTAAGGTTTAAAAGCTAATTATTTTAACCGCATACGCTAATCCGTTGTGCTAACTTGATTTGAAAATGGTGGACGTATTGTAGATATATCGCATTATACTAGATCAACACTAACAGTTCAAAATTAGCAACATACTTCGAGGGAGCAAAATGATTATCATGTCGGATTGGCTTTCTGGAGATGGTCACTAACATATAATGCTTTCTTGGAGTCATTCATTGATTTATACTTCTTGCTATATCTTCAGAGGATTTAAAGTTGTCGATTCCAAAGTTTCCGATAAAACTGAGAAGAAAGAGCTTCAAAAGAATAAAGATATCTTAAGATCAAACATCTCTAACGACAGTGGTACTACAAGTAAAGTCAGCAACACCATTAGAAAAGAAATTAGCAGTAATAGCAGAGGAAGTAGCATCGATAGTATAAGTGAAATTAGCAGCATTAGTACTGACAATAAAAGTAGTAGTAGCAACAGAATTAAACCAAGTAAAAAGGATATCAGTAGCAGTAGTACTGTAATTCACGATAGTTTATCTGGAAACATCGCCAGAGAAGTTGGTGCTATTAGAAGTTCCTCTTTTTCACCATCTACATCTGACGTCCAATACGAATCACCTGGACAGAGCGTCAGAATCTCTTTCTCCACATCCTCTCATGTTGGTCCAAATCAAGAAGTGGATAATCTAAGACAAATTAGAAATATTCAAGCAAATAAAAGAGGACAACTGAAATTTAATATAATAGATAATCAAGATAAGAAAGATATTCCTAAAAAAATTAAAAAACCATTGTTTAAAGAATCGGTACAAACGTCTACATCTATTAGTTTCACTACATCAACAACACCGAAAGTATCTAAAACTTCTCTGGCAACTACAGATAAAACAGAAACAACAACTCAACAGCCATCATCAACAACAAGGAAACTAGTAGCAACAACAAGAAAACCAGTGGCAACAACAAAAAGAACAACAACAACAACAACAACAACAAAGGCAACAGTAGCTACATCAAAAACAACAAGGACAAAACCAACGCCTACAACTACAACAACAAAGGCACCTAAAACTACAGAGAAGGCAAAGGAAGTAACCACAAAAGAAGAAAAGGTTTCAACAACCACAGTTAAGCCTACAACTAATTCAACAGAAGAAACCACCACAAATTCTTCCACTACTTATCCCTCTGCCATATTTATTGCCGTGCCAAAAAGAGGAAGAAATCCAGTTACAGTAAATAAGGATATCCCTTCTCACTTCAGACCAAGAACTAGAGTTCCAGGAACAAGGACTTGAGCGAGTAGTCAAGTTTGAAAGCTCATCAACAAAAAACAAGTTGATAGAACTAAGCAAAGAGAATAACGATGAAAAAAGAAGAAGAGAAAAAAAAATATATAAAAGGAATCCTACTGGAACCGAACAAGTAAGATTACTTTATACCGGTAAAAATATTTAATTCCTCTTTTTTTAATAGTTAAATAATATAATATAAATAATATAATTTAAAATAAAATTATAAAGATAGACATATAATATTATTTCGTTATTGAGTCATTTTAGAATAGGGTAATGGGTATTGTGAAACTAACGGCTTAGGTAAAATATATATAGGGCATTATTTAAAATAACGAATCACAGTTATAGAAGTATATTAAAACTTCCTTTTATGTTTGAGAGCTTTCGGTAAAGAAATAGTATGAGCTTTCTATACCGATGAAAATGTTAGGAAATATTATTTTCAACTTTTCTTGCATTTATCTTCAACACTATGCTAAAAAATAAGTTTTTCTGATTCCTTAAATTATAATATTAATTTAGTTCATACAATGATGATTTGGAGACGTCAACGGAATTTCAAGAAGACGTTTCAGTGTTACCAACAGAATACAAAAATAAAATAATAAATATAACAATAAAAAATACTAATAAGAATAAAATAATAATAAAATTATATAAATAATCAAATAAATAATAAATAATCAAAATATAAAATATATAAAATAAAATAATAATATAATAAAAAAGAAATAACAATAATCTTATAAATAAATAGAATAAAAAAATAATAAAACAAAAAAAAAAACATAAAAATATATAATATAGACAAAAAAAATAAAATAACATAACTATAAAAACAAATAAATACACATAAAATTAATGATAACAATTCTCTGTAAAAGAACACAAAAATAAATACATATAAATATATAAAAACTAAATAAGAAATATAATATAAAATAAATATAATAATAAAGACATAAATATTATACAAATAATAATAAAAACTATAACTACAAAATAAATATAATACACAATAACAATATAAACAAAATATAATAATAACAACATAATATAATACAATTCAACATAAATAAATAAAAATAAACTATAACATAAAATAAATAATAACATACAAAAAATATAAATAATAAATACGAAAAAATAAAAATAAATATATAAAAATAAATATAATAAATGTATAATAAATATTAAAAAATAAAGTGTAAAATAATAAAACATAAAATATAATACACACATAATAACCTTACCATAACACAAACATAACAATAACTAACTAATAAACAATAAAATATAATCAAAATAAAAAAATTTCTTCTATCTTTTTTATTCAAATTTTAAAAATTTCATTTAAGAAAAAAATTCTTTCAAAAATTTATAGAAATAAAAAATAAATAATAAATTATTTAAATAAAGAAAAATAAATATATAGATATAATAAAACTACTAACATAATTTCAATATAATAATATACACTTAAAAAATAATATAAATATAACTATATAAATAAATAATAATATAATATTAAAATATATAATATAATAATAAAAATAAAAATAAATATAAATAAATAATATATAAATAATATAAATAATAATAAATAATATATAATATATATAATAAATAACTAATAAATATATAATAATATAACGATATAATAATATAAATAAATATAAAATAAAAAACAAATCTATAGAATAAATATAAAATATAATAAAATAGACATATCATTGATAAAGGAAATTAAAATAAAAAAAAATAAAAAAATAAAAATTTACTCATAAAAAAATTTAATATTTAAATATTAATTTAAATAATATAATATAATATAAAAATAAAAATTTTATAATTTAATATCGAAACGAAATTATTAATCACAAAGACTCTGAAATAAATTTTTAGTAATATAAATAACAACATGTTATTAAAAATGATAAAAAATAATAAAATATTTTATAAAAAATAAATTCGAAAATAAAAAATAATAAAATACTATAAAAATATAAACAAGAATAATTTTGAATGCCTCAACTTCGAACATAAAAAAACGAAAAAAATAAAACTATAAAAAAAATGCAAGATTTAAAAAAACGAAATAAAACTAATTCCAAGGAAAAAAGCAGCCATCAATGCAAAACGAGAAAGAACTTAAAAAGACAATAACATGAAACGAAAAAAATGAAGTATTGACTTCAGCAAGACACAAAGAAGTATTTCTAACAATGCGATTTTTATCATCGAATTGGTGAGAATTCTTAATTAATTATTTTATATAATATATATATATATTAATTAATTAAATAATTAATCTATTATTATATTATCTATAGCTGTTCGTTTATTGCTAATATATAAAGCAAAATAATGCCGTATTTTACCAATGATAAGATATGAAAGCTAAAAATATTATAATAATAATCCTCAAGAAAACAATAATATTTAGTGAAATAATAAAAAGAATAAATAATAATAATATAATACTACATAATAATACTAATTATAATACTATAAATAAAAATATATATAATAATATATATACTAATAAATAAATATATATATAATATTTATACAAAAAAATAAACAATAAAATACAATATAATAATATATACAAACAATAAATATATATAATATAATAAATATTAATAATAAATAAAATAATATAATAATATATATATAAATAAAAAATATAATATATAATAAATAATATATATATTAATAATATAAATATATAAATATAAATATAATAAAATAATATATATATAACAACCAAAATCCAAAACCAAAAATAAATACCAAAAAATATATAAATATAAATAATTAAAAATATACAATTATTACAATATCCCATAACATCAATATTATAATTAGTCCATTGACAAGAAAGAACGACAAAAAAGATCATATATTAGACAAAGTACAATTTACAGCATTCGCGACGCAAGAAATAAAGACAAAAGAATAAAAAAAACCAAGAGAGATTCTTCTCAGCGAAGGACCCAGTAAATCTAAGGTAATGAAGAGTTTAGACATTACGTATATATATAAAATCAAATCATTAATATATATATACAACATAATATTTATTATATATATAATATATTAATTATTAATTCTCATCAAATTATCATATTTAATATATATATAATATTATAAATAATATAAATAATTTAAGATCGAATAAATTCATTTAGTAATAATAGAAAGTACTTAACTAAATACATTAATTTGAAATATTATGAAATTATAAGGATAACAGACAACAGAGTATAAAATAAAGCTATATACAAAAATAATAATATATAATTCACTCCAAAAATAAAAGATGTACAAAAAGATAATATATATAAAAAGGAGGATCATGTCATATATCTTATTCATTTTAAAGATGAGCACAAGGGAAATTATTAATAATAAATTTAAATTAAATACCCATAGATGTTGAAGAGCACACATTATTTATCTTAGTAGGCTATAGCAAATATTATAAATAAATGTTAAATATATTTATTTTTGACAGGGAAGTAGTGTATCTAACTAACCATAAAAAGAATCAACAACCAGAATAATAATATTCCACGGAAAACTAAACCAACAACCCTTCCCATACGAATTCCAAAAGTAACAATATAACGAAAACACATAAACACCATAAATCATTAACAGAAAGAAAGAAATACTAACCGCATAAATCTTAACATAGATCAAGAGCGCCTACTAATTAGATGAGAAAAGATAGATGCTAATCAGAACCTAACAAGACAATCTATATAACTAAAATCTTCTTCCACAAAATATGTGAGACTATTACAATCGAATTCATTGTTTAAAATTAAAAAAAAAATCTAGAACCAAGAATTTGTTTCACTGACAACCACGAAAAATCAATACGAATTACAAAATCGAACCGAGTCAAAATTTGCGTAAACAAAATTATAGAGGATCAAATAAGTGAAATATTGGAACTCAGTTACAAAAGTAATATAAATAACTAACCAGAAAAATAATCAAATTTTACAACAAAGTAGCATATACATATCTAGAAAAATAAAAAATTCTCCCAAAAATTTAAATATCAACAATTAGAAATACTCTAAAAATAGAAAATCCAAAACTAAAAAATATATTTATAATAACATTAGAAAATCCAAAAAAATACAAAAAATCTACAAAAAAGTTAGACGCTTGCAAACACAGAATGGCTAATGAAAATAAATATAAAATTATTAATGGGTTGTAATTAACGACAAAAAAAAAAAAACCTACAATAAAAAGCATAAAATAATAATAAAGAAAAATTATTAAACAAAAAAAAAAGAAACTAAATATTAAGAAATCACAATCACAAGTACACAAACTGTCACAGTCCTCCAACAGAAAAATAACGAAGTCAATACCAAAAACTAAAAAGCAGACACTCATCAAGCAAAAATTACAAAGACATTCGTTTCCCCACAAAAATATAAAACCAACTTAATAATATACAACCATAAATTAATCCACAGAAAATAATTATAATCAATACGCAAAATCCAACCAAAATTCCATGAAATATTATCCAGAAAATAAAGAAAAAAAAAATTCCGCATAGAAAAAAATCTTAAATTTTGAGAGTTTTTTTTTTTTTAATAAAAGAAAAATACATTCAAAGAACTCATTAGAATTTGAAAATTTAATATTTAAGTCAAATAATAATTATATAAATATCATATAATAATAATCTAATATTGATAGCAATATAAATGAACCAATTAAATAAATAAAATGCATCAAATTGTAATTATAATATAAAATTATAACATATATACTTATATACTATATTTTTATTCATATTATACTAAACAAATAATAAAATACATATTCAGATTAAAATAATTAACACAATTTTAAATTTAACTTCCATACTAAACAATTTTCAATTATAATAATAAAATATACTAAATAAAAGAAAATATAAAAAAATTAAGTAATCAAATGTCTAAATAAGCTAATAATAATATAACATCATAAAAATAAAAATAAGATAAGTATACGATGAGCATTAAAAATTGTAATGAAGAATGAGTATAGTATAATAATAATATAATATAATACATAAAAATAAATAATATAATAAATAATAATATATAATATAATATATATATAAATATATAAATATATATATAATAAATATAATAATAATAATATATTAGACATTATAATAAAATAAGAAACTGACTAGAATAAGCAATGCAAAATGGCATTGTATAAATTAACTAATTAACTGTCGCTCAATTATATTATGTCATATATATATTATTATATTAATATATTAATTATTATTAATTTATTATTATATTATTATTTAATTATATTATAATTATTATATAAATATAATTATTAAATTAATTAATTATTATATTAATTATTATTAAAATATCAAAATTTTATCTATCTACCTAAACTTACTATTATAATATATTAATAATAAAA
>JABUQX010097418.1:0-27500 GCA_015478945.1 Trachelipus rathkii | reverse complement strand
TCGTTTGTTAAAACCTGTGCCAGAACTAATGTTCAAGGGTTGTAATTTATACCCCAGTTGTTGTTATACGATATAAGATAATATTGTATTGTTTTTATTTAACTGTCAATATAGTCGTGTGGACTATTTGCTTTGTTGAAGTTAAACGTATTTAATTTTTCTGTGCGTATTGGTGGGATAACAAACTGTTATTCCAGCAATAGATAACGTTTGGAAATAAAGAAACACTGGTATAATTTTAGTAATTTTTTTTATATTATGCTCTTATAAATATATATATATATAAAAATATATACAGTGGCTCCGAACTCGTCCTCCTGTTGGAGTCCTGCAGGAAAACACTAGTTCCATGTAAGATCTTTGTTAAATCTTACGGTAAGATCATGTAAATTAAAATATATATATATATATATATATATATATATATATATATATATATATATATATATATATATATATATATATATATATATATATATATATTTATTAATATTGAATCTATATATATATATATATATATATATATATATATATATATATATATATATATATATATATATTATTATTATATATATATATATATATATATATATATACATTTGTAATTTTGCGGTTAGAAATTTGTTTTCATAGAGCTATCAGTGAAAGCTAAATTTCGAAAATTTTGGTAGAAAACGGGATTGTGATTCGTGCGTTGAAAGTGACTCTGTTAGTGAACAATATATTTTGTAATTTGTTTTGTATACAACAAATATAACTATGGCTACATCTAACGCTGAGTTTATGGAGATGTGTAAATCAGGAGGTTTAGGTGTGAAGGAGATCACTGCTTTATTAAAAGACCGAGCGGCTCAAGAAGCTGTGCTCGAACAACAAAAGTGTGCTTTGGAGGAGAAGAAGGTTGCCGCAGCGGTAGAAGAGAAAGGGCGAAAGCAAAGCTTGAAGTTGAAAGGAGAAAGTAAAAAGCTTGAAGTTGAAAGAGAAAGCGTTTATTCAAAGGGCAGTAGAAAAGCCAAAATCGAAGTAGAAGCGCAAAGAGTTAAGATGGAGGCGGAGAAAGATGCAAGAGATGCAGAAGAAAGAATGCTTCAGATGAAGCTTGATGCTGAAGAAAAACAGCGTCAACATGACGCAGTGATAGCATCACAGAATGCTCAGAGCAGCCATAATGCTTCCCATGCTAATAAGTATCCGAAGTTGAAGCTTCCTTTCTTCGACGAGAAGAAAACCGATATTGAAGAATATCTGTTAATGTTTGAGAAGCAAGCAGAGGCGAATGATATCCCTATGGAAAAGCGAGCGACAATTTTAGGAGGTTTCCTAACAAGCAAAGCTGTCAGTGTATATAATAAGATGACTGTTGAAGAATTAAAGAGCTACGAAGGTTTGAAAAGTGCTTTATTGGAGAGATATGGGCTCACGGAAAGTGGGTACTGTACAAAGTATAAAGCTATAACTCCTACGGAAGATGATAATCCTAGAGTTTATTTACAGAGAATTATTGAAGCTCTTAAAAAGTGGTTAACAGCAGCGAATGTAACACTGACACCTGATGATATTATCGAATTTTTCTCGGTGGACAAGTATTTGAATACGGTTCCAAAGGAACTCGCAACCTACTTAAGGGAGTCGAAAAAGAAAGCACCGGAAGAAATAATAACTTGTTCCGAAGGATACATGGAAGCGCATCGTCTGAGATTCACAGCTAATAGTCACACACGAAATCACAATCACGTTGAAAAAGGCACACATAATAATAATAATTATAGATCAAAAGGCAATGGTTACTCCACAAGCGGTAATCAGAAAGGTAGCAATCAACATGCACCGCGAGCAACTAATAATGAAAGCAGGATCGGAGGTGGAAGCGGCGACAGACAGAACTATCGTCGCAGTAGCAGTGAGCCGAGAGAAGCGCCCACGTGCTTTAGGTGTCAAAGGAGAGGGCATCTCTCAAGGGATTGTCGAGCCCCTCCTTATTTCAACAATAGTAGTAGGGGACAGAATAACTCAGGGAGACAAAAAGAAGAAACAAAGAGCACGGGAGCGTCCGGAGTCTCTGATAACGGCAGTGAAGCCCTGAACTACTCAGGTGAAGAGCCGAAACTCCTGGATGAGTTAGGTGAAGAATGACGAAACGTCACACCTACCTGTAACGTATGGGACGGTGAATGGCTTTAAAGTCAAAACCCTCCGAGATACCGGGTGTAATGTAGTGGTTGTGCGGGAGAAGTTTGTGCCGAAGAGGTGTTATGTTGGAAACAACATGAAGATACGTTTGTTGGACGGTACAGTGATCGAAGCTCCACTTGCAAGTATTGATGTGGATACCCCTTATTATGTAGGGAGAACAACCGCGGCAGTATTGCCGGAGGTTGTGTATGATTTGGTAATCGGGAATGTCAAAGGAGCATTGCCCTTAAGTCAGCCTAATCTCGCTTGGGAGTCGACCGTGTGTCGAGGGCCTCGTAATGTAGAGGTCGCGCATAACATTAGTAGTATGCTGGTCCCCATCGCTGAGAGTGCTGAAGAAGGTTCACAAGAGGAACCTAACCAAACCAATCATAAATTTGGAATGGCAAGTTGGGAGGTGAGTGAGTCGTACGGAAGGAAACTGTCAGTACCACAATCGTTTGACATCTGTAATAAAGATGTCGCGCCAACCATGGAACCATCACTAAGTGTGATGACTGGGTGCAAATGTTCACCTGAAAATGAGAACGTTACAGGAAAAGATGAAGTTAAAACCCCTAAAGATCTATTAATGGATGTTGAAGATGACACGAGAGTGGTAGATGTTCAGGAGACATCGATGGTAGAGAGCACGAAGTCATCTGGTGTAACAGATCGTGCTGATGAAGATGACGAGATGGTGAGAGGTGACATAGACAGTCACACGCAAAGTTCTGGAGAGAATGGTGTTGTAGCTGTGGGTGAAGGAGATATAACCCATGGTGAGGGAGTTCAAGAACTAATCAATGAGCGGAAGACTTTTAAAAGTAAACAGAAAGATGCGATGTCTCAGAGAGGGAGTTAAAGAGTGTAGTGTAAAGGAAGTTTGCGACGGTATGCCGGAACGCAGGGAGAAGTTGAAGAGTCATCCTCAGTATTATTACTGGGGCAGTCAGAATTCAATGCGTTCAGGATTAAAAGTTGGGAACAAGGAAAGAGCAAGGCTCGCTGAACTGTTCAGTGAGGAGGAAAAGTCATTGTGCAATAATACTTCGATAAAAGAAGTGAAGATGAGACGCCGAGACTGCCACGGAAAAGTGGTACAGTCGGTCAATGTTGTTAAACGGCACAATGCAAGGTTTGAAAACGAGGTAGTTAGAGAAGACATCGGCAGCATGGAAAAGGTTTGGATAATAAAAGAAGTTATGTGCGGAGAGGGTAAGAGAACACACTGCAGGAGGAGTGAAGGAGGAATGTCAGGAGAAAAGGAAAGATGTGAAACTGATTGTAGAAGTGAGGAGTGTGATGATGATGAGAAGTCTCACATGAAGAGTCACCGCATGGTGAAACTGTTGTTTGCAGGGAGGATGAGAGAAGTTGGCAGAAAGGGAGAAGAGTGTCGAAAGAGACACAGAAACACAAAGAAATGTGTGATACTATGGAAGAAGTTAGAGAGAAAAGGAGATAACGAAGAAAGAAGAGGGTGTAGGTCTGGAGGAAAGGGTGTAAGAAGAATACTAGTAGTTGTATGTCAAAGGAAAATGCCAGCAAAGATGGTCACAACAAAAATAAAAGATGAAAGAAACGAAGCTGATTATTTTGTTGAAAATAGATTTAAATATTTTGTGACCCGGCGCAAACACCCGACTACTCTTGTGACTGTTCTTCGAAGGAAAATTCAAGTTTGCCCTAATCCACATTAGTGGGTGAAATAATGTCGTCAATGACTATTTAAGCAGATCATATGCCGACAACACATCTGGTCCATTATCAGGAGACGCTACCGAAGAAGGAGCACTGAATAAATGAGACCAATGTTTTGATCACGTGTACATAAAGCAAAATGTACACATTTGCTTCAAAGGGTGGGCCAAAGATGTAATGCAGTAATAACACGTAATACATAACTTTGCCTCATTTATGTATTGTAAAGCAATGACCAACATTGTCATTGCTATTTCTCTTTCATGTTCTATGTATACGATGTATGATTGCAACGGCTCATCAAAAGAAATTTGTAAATATGTTTGCATTTCATGCGTAAACGACAGCCAATGGAAACTTGTTTTTCGAGACTTACTTTTGAAACCTAAGTTTTGATTGGTCGTCGTTCACAAGACTGTGATAATAGTATTATTATTATTATTCACTATTATTATTATTATTTTTTTTTTAATGTTATAAGGTTATTGCGCATTATTATTATATAACTGTTTTTATATATATAAATAAATATATAAAATTCAATAATTTTATATAAGGTGAAGCGCATTATGTATAAACTTTGTTTAGCTTTTATGTTTTGATTTTAGAAGAAAATTGAGATTTCTTGCGAACAAAGTTTCGATTGTAAAGAAATACCAATTTTCGGTCCTGCTGAATGTGTAATATATATTTGCTTTACTAAAATAACTAATAAGTGGATACATCATTTTATTTATTATTTTAAGAGATGTGATTGGATGGTCAGATGTAAACTGGTTGGCAAAGATTTGTATAAATAGTAAATTTATGAATATTTTGGATCTTTTTGCTTTCATTTGTCGTCAATCAAGGTGTTTACAGTTGGTACTGCGCCTGTTGCTCTGTCTGATCGATGTTATTATTATTTTAGTGTGCATAGTCTTGTAAATCGTGGAGGTGCCTTATTTTATATTTTATTATAAAGTAATTGTGTTAATGTTTTTAAATGCAATAAGGTATTGTAATTTTCAATGTGGAAATCTCGTGGCTTATTTTTTTTATAAAGCCAATATTGTTTCAAGTTGTGTTCTAAATATAATTGTGTTTATTTGTGTAAATATAATCTTTGCATTGCCATTATAATAGTGTCGTCTGTTAAAGCGATTCTCAAATGCATTTTGTCTGCGGTGTTGCAATATATCACTAGCAGGTAAGGGTAGTTATTATTAATGTGTATTATTTTTGTAACATGGTAAAGATTCTTTTGAGTTAACAAACATAAAGTGTTTAATGATTAAAGTTACATTATTTTATATACGAATAACTACTGAAGTCATATTTTATTTATTTGAAATTAAGATTTGTTAAATTCCTAGTTGGCAACTCTTTTGCTTTAAGACAACAGCTGATTCTGACCAGCTGTGACTGCATTCATTTGTTCACACTGATAAATCGATGCCTTTAATAATTGTCAAAAACGTTTAATTTACAAGTAAATATTTTATATCATTTACAAAGTCAGTTTGTCCATATATTATTTTGTTGATATATTTTGTTTATTCATATATATTGTTGAACATATATTTGTATGTATGTTTTATATATATATATATATATATATATATATATATATATATATATATATATATATATATATATATATATAAATGTATGGGCAAAAATTTATATGAATATATTGGTAGAGTATTTATGTTGATATTTTATTTATTTCTTTTGAGCATAATATTTGATAATATTTAATATATTTATTTATATATATATATATATATATATATATATATATATATATATATATATATATATATATATATATATATATATATATATATATATATATATATATACTTGGTAGTTAGCATTTTGGTTCTATAGTTGCGGTGTGCATGTATACGGATATCTATTAGACATCCGGCTATATGTACATGGAAGTATAAAACCTGTAGGTATTTTGAAGTATATATATATATATATATATATATCTTTATTGTTATTTGTTATATATATATATATATATATATATATATATATATATATATATATAAACAGAATTGACATACGGTACTGAAGGTTCTATATGTGCGGTGTGCATGTATACGGATATCTGTTAGACATCCGGCTATATGTCCATGGACTTATAAAACCTAGTTTGTAAGATCAGTACATTTTCATTTATTTTTTTTTATTAAAATATTATTAAACTTATCCCAGTGGTTTCCTTGAGTATTTCCAAACGTATTTTACTTTTCATTTATTTGAATATTCAATTTGCTATTGCTTTAAGTCTTAAAGACGTAGGTTTTGTGATTGTAAGATTGATCACAAAACGGATTCATTTGCTGGTAAGAAAAGTATTGACTGAACTGTTTTCACATAAGGTAAAGAACTCGGTCAAACCGTTGTTCCACTTGAAGGGTCTCTAAAGGATAAGTTGGTGAGTTGTAAGTATTGAGTTGCACTGCAATATTGCACAGGCCGTAGCTCACTTAACAGGAGGCCTGAATACTGGTACAATACAGGTTTGAGAATCTAATAAGGTGTTAGTTGATTGGATTGTCACGGGGGCCTGGCCAAAGGATTTGTTCATCAGTTCGAAGAGTAAGTTTATGACAAAATAATTTATGATCTTTTAACCAATCACCCTACATTAATAAATTTGGGAATGCCTGTCCGGGATCTTATTTAATAAACGAGTATAAGTATACCTATCCAGGAATACATTAATAAATTTGGGTATACCTGTCTGGGATCTTATATTATAACTTTTCAGTCATTACTTCTTATCAGTAAAACGTTTGTAGTAAAGTTATTTTTGCTATTTTATTGAATATTTAAACTCAAGGTAGTACAGTCGTTTGTTAAAACCTGTGCCAGAACTAATGTTCAAGGGTTGTAATTTATACCCCAGTTGTTGTTATACGATATAAGATAATATTGTATTGTTTTTATTTAACTGTCAATATAGTCGTGTGGACTATTTGCTTTGTTGAAGTTAAACGTATTTAATTTTTCTGTGCGTATTGGTGGGATAACAAACTGTTATTCCAACAATAGATAACGTTTGGAAATAAAGAAACACTGGTATAATTTTAGTAATTTTTTCTATATTATGCTCTTATAAATATATATATATATATATATAAAAATATTATATATATATATATATTTATTAACATTGTTGAGATAGGCATTAAAGTTTGCAAATTAAGGAGCGAAATTTGAAGAGCCTCCCCGGAATTAAGATCCTGAGCCTGTCGGAGTGCGAGGCCTACACCTATCAACCCAAGATTTGTTAAATTTTTTTGATTTTTTTATAAATAGTATATATATATATATATATATATATATATATATATATATATATATATATATATATATATATATATATATATATATATATATATATATATATATATATATATATATATATATATATATATATATATATATATATATATATATATATATATTTAGTAATTTTGCGGTTAGAAATTTGTTTTTATAGAGCTATCAGTGAAAGCCAAATTTCGAAAATTTTGGTAGAAAACGGGATTGTGATTCGTGCGTTGAAAGTGACTCTGTTAGTGAACAATATATTTTGTAATTTGTTTTGTATACAACAAATATAACTATGGCTACATCTAACGCTGAGTTTATGGAGATGTGTAAATCAGGAGGTTTAGGTGTGAAGGAGATCACTGCTTTATTAAAAGACCGAGCGGCTCAAGAAGCTGTGCTCGAACAACAAAAGTGTGCTTTGGAGGAGAAGAAGGTTGCCGCAGCTCTAGAGGAGAAAAAGAAAGCAAAGCTTGGTGTTGAAAGGAGAAAGTAAAGCTTGAAGTTGAAAGAGAAAAGCTAAGCTTGAAACCGCCATGGGCAGTAGAAAAGCCAAAATCGAAGTAGAAGTCAGCAAAGAGTTCAAGATGGAGGCGGAGAAGATTCAAGAGGTTCCAAAAGAAAGAATGCTTCAGATGAAGCTTGATGCTGAAGAAAAACAGCGGCAACATGACGCAGTGATAGCATCACAGAATGCTCAGAGCAGCCATAATGCTTCCCATGCTAGTAAGTATCCGAAGTTGAAGCTTCCTTTCTTCGACGAGAAGAAAACCGATATTGAAGAATATCTGTTAATGTTTGAGAAGCAAGCAGAGGCGAATGATATCCCTATGGAAAAGCGAGCGACAATTTTAGGAGGTTTCCTAACAAGCAAAGCTGTCAGTGTATATAATAAGATGACTGTTGAAGAATTAAAGAGCTACGAAGGTTTGAAAAGTGCTTTATTGGAGAGATATGGGCTCACGGAAAGTGGGTACTGTACAAAGTATAAAGCTATAACTCCTACGGAAGATGATAATCCTAGAGTTTATTTACAGAGAATTATTGAAGCTCTTAAAAAGTGGTTAACAGCAGCGAATGTAACACTGACACCTGATGATATTATCGAATTTTTCTCGGTGGACAAGTATTTGAATACGGTTCCAAAGGAACTCGCAACCTACTTAAGGGAGTCGAAAAAGAAAGCACCGGAAGAAATAATAACTTGTTCCGAAGGATACACATGAACGCCTTTTTTTTGAAACTCACAGCTAATAGTCACACACGAAATCACAATCACGTTGAAAAAGGCACACATAATAATAATAATTATAGATCAAAAGGCAATGGTTACTCCACAAGCGGTAATCAGAAAGGTAGCAATCAACATGCACCGCGAGCAACTAATAATGAAAGCAGGATCGGAGGTGGAAGCGGCGACAGACAGAACTATCGTCGCAGTAGCAGTGAGCCGAGAGAAGCGCCCACGTGCTTTAAGTGTCAAAGGAGAGGGCATCTCTCAAGGGATTGTCGAGCCCCTCCTTATTTCAACAATAGTAGTAGGGGACAGAATAACTCAGGGAGACAAAAGGAAGAAACAAAGAGCACGGGAGCGTCCGGAGTCTCTGATAACGGCAGTGAAGCCCTGAACTACTCAGGTGAAGAGCCGAAACTCCTGGATGAGTTAGTGAAGGTGAAAAATGACGAAACGTCACACCTACCTGTAACGTATGGGACGGTGAATGGCTTTAAAGTCAAAACCCTCCGAGATACCGGGTGTAATGTAGTGGTTGTGCGGGAGAAGTTTGTGCCGAAGAGGTGTTATGTTGGAAACAACATGAAGATACGTTTGTTGGACGGTACAGTGATCGAAGCTCCACTTGCAAGTATTGATGTGGATACCCCTTATTATGTAGGGAGAACAACCGCGGCAGTATTGCCGGAGGTTGTGTATGATTTGGTAATCGGGAATGTCAAAGGAGCATTGCCCTTAAGTCAGCCTAATCTCGCTTGGGAGTCGACCGTGTGTCGAGGGCCTCGTAATGTAGAGGTCGCGCATAACATTAGTAGTATGCTGGTCCCCATCGCTGAGAGTGCTGAAGAAGGTTCACAAGAAGAACCTAACCTAACCAATCATAAATTTGGAATGGCAAGTTGGGAGGTGAGTGAGTCGTACGGAAGGAAACTGTCAGTGCCACAATCGTTTGACATCTGTAGTAAAGATGTCGCGCCAACCATGGAACCATCACTAAGTGTGATGACTGGGTGCAAATGTTCACCTGAAAATGAGAACGTTACAGGAAAAGACGAAGTTAAAACCCCTAAAGATCTATTAATAGATGATGTTGAAGATGACACGAGAGTGGTAGATGTTCAGGAGACATCGATGGTAGAGAGCACGAAGTCATCTGGTGTAACAGATCGTGCTGATGAAGATGACGAGATGGTGAGAGGTGACATAGACAGTCACACGCAAAGTTCTGGAGAGAAGGATGTTGTAGCTGTGGTTGAAGGGGGTATAACCCATGGTGATGAAGTTCAAGAACTAATCAACGAGCGGAAGACTTTTAAAAGTAAACAGAAAGATGCGATGTCTCACAGAGAGGAAGTTAAAGAGTGTAGTGTAAAGGAAGTTTGCGACGGTATGCCGGAACGCAGGGAGAAGTTGAAGAGTCATCCTCAGTATTATTACTGGGGCAGTCAGAATTCAATGCGTTCAGGATTAAAAGTTGGGAACAAGGAAAGAGCAAGGCTCGCTGAACTGTTCAGTGAGGAGGAAAAGTCATTGTGCAATAATACTTCGATAAAAGAAGTGAAGATGAGACGCCGAGACTGCCACGGAAAAGTGGTACAGTCGGTCAATGTTGTTAAATGGCACAATGCAAGGTTTGAAAACGAGGTAGTTAGAGAAGACATCGGCAGCATGGAAAAGGTTTGGATAATAAAAGAAGTTATGTGCGGAGAGGGTAAGAGAACACACTGCAGGAGGAGTGAAGGAGGAATGTCAGGAGAAAAAGGAAGATGTGAAACTGATTGTAGAAGTGAGGAGTGTGATGATGATGAGAAGTCTCACATGAAGAGTCACCGCATGGTGAAATTATTGTTTGCAAGGAAGATGAGAGAAGTTGGCAGAAAGGGAGAAGAGTGTCAAAAGAGACACAGAAACACAAAGAAATGTGTGATACTATGGAAGAAGTTAGAGAGAAAAGGAGATAACGAAGAAAGAAGAGGGTGTAGGTCTGGAGGAAAGGGTGTAAGAAGAATACTAGTAGTTGTATGTCAAAGGAAAATGCCAGCAAAGATGGTCACAACAAAAATAAAAGATGAAAGAAATGAAGCTGATTATTTTGTTGAAATAGACTTGAATATTTTGTGACCCGGCGCAAACACCCGACTACTCTTGTGACTGTTCTTCGAAGGAAAATTCAAGTTTGCCCTGATCCACATTAGTGGGTGAAATAATGTCGTCAATGACCATTTAAGCAGATCATATGCCGACAACACATCTGGTCCATTATCAGAAGTCGCTACCGAAGAAGGAGCACTGAATAAATGAGACCAATGTTTTGATCACGTGTACATAAAGCAAAATGTACCCATTTGCTTCAAAGGGTGGGCCAAAGATGTAATGCAATAATACACGTAATACATAACTTTGCCTCATTTATGTATTGTAAAGCAATGACCAACATTGTCATTGTTATTTCTCTTTCATGTTCTATGTATACGATGTATGATTGCAACGGCTCATCAAAAGAAATTTGTAAATATGTTTGTAATTCATGAGTAAACGACAGCCAATGAAAACTTGTTTTTCAGGACTTAAATTTTGAAACGTGAGTTATGATTGGTCGTCGTTTGCAAGACTGTGATAATAATAATATTATTATTATTATTATTATTATTATTATTATTATTATTTATATTTTAAAACTGTTATAAGGATATTGCGCATTATTATTATATAACTGTTTTTATGTATATAAATAAATATATAAAATTCAATAATTTTATATAAGGTGAAGCGCATTATGTGTAAACTTTGTTTAGCTTTTATGTTTTGATTTTAGAAGAAAGTTGTTATTTCTTGTGAACAAAGTTCGATTGTAAAGAAATACCAATTTTCGGTCCTGCTGAATGTGTAATATATATTTGCTTTACTAAAATAACTAATAAGTGGATACATCATTTTATTTATTATTTTAAGAGATGTGATTGGATGGTCAGATGTAAACTGGTTGGCAAAGATTTGTATAAATAGTAAATTTATGAATATTTTTGATCTTTTTGCTTTCATTTGTCGTCAATCAAGGTGTTTACAGTTGGTACTGCGCCTGTTGCTCTGTCTGATCGATGTTATTATTATTTTAGTGTGCATAGTCTTGTAAATCGTGGAGGTGCCTTATTTTATATTTGATTATAAAGTAATTGTGTTAATGTTTTTAAATGCAATAAGGTATTGTAGTTTTCAATGTGGAAATCTCGTGGCTTATTTATTTATAAAGCCAATATTGTTTCAAGTTGTGTTCTAAATATAATTGTGTTTATTTGTGTAAATATAATCTTTGCATTGCCATTATAATAGTGTCGTCTGTTAAAGCGATTCTCAAATGCATTTTGTCTGCGGTGTTGCAATATATCACTAGCAGGTAAGGGTATGTCTGCGGTGTTGCTATATACCACTAGCAGGTAAGGGTAGTTATTATTAATGTGTATTTTTTGTAACATGGTAAAGATTCTTTTGAGTTAACAAACATAAAGTGTTTAACGATTAAAGTTACATTATTTTATATACGAATAATTACTAAAGTCACATTTTATTTATTTGAAATTAAGATTTGTTAAATTACTAGTTGGCAACTCTTTTGCTTTAAGACAACAGCTGATCCTGACCAGCTGTGACTGCATTCATTTGTTCACACTGATAAATCGATGCCTTTAATAATTGTCAAAATCATTTAATTTACAAGCAAATATTTTATATCATTTGCAAAGTCAGTCTGTCCATATATTATTTTGTTGATATATTTTGTTTATTCATATATATTATTGGACATATATTTATATGTATGTTTTATATATATATATAAATGTATGGACAAGAATTTATATGAATATATTGGTAGAGTATTTATGTTGATATTTTATTTATTTCTTTTGAGCATAATATTTAATATATTTATATATATATATATATATATATTATATATATATAATATATATATATATTATATATATATAGAATATATATATATATATATATATAACCTATTATAATATATATATATATATATACTATATATATTATATATAATATATACTTGTGTAGCATTTTGTTCTATAGTTGCGGTGTGCATGTATACGGATATCTGTTGACATACCTCTATATGTACATGGAAGTATAAAACCTGTAGATATTTTGAAGTATATATATATATATATATATATATATATATATATATATATATATATATATATATTATATATAAATAGATATTATATATATATATAGTATATATTAAAAAGAATTGATATTAGGTACTGAAGGTTCTATATGTGCGGTGTGCATGTATACGGATATCTATAGACATCCGGCTATATGTCCATGGAAGTATAAAACCTGTTTGTAAGACCAGTACATTTTTCATTTATTTTTTTTATTAAATATTCTAAAATTATCCAGTGGTTTCCTTGATAATTCCAGACTATTTTTCTATTCATTTATTTAAATAATTCAATTAGCTATTGCTTAAGTTCTTAAAGACGTTGGTTTGTGATTGTAAGCATTTGAGCACAAAAGCGTATGTTCATTGCTGGTAAGAAAAAGATTGACTAACTGTTTTCACATAAGGTAAAGAAAACTCGTCAAAACCGTTGTTCCACTGAAGGGTCTCAAGGGAGATAAGTTGCGTGAGTTCGTAGAGTTTAACTATTGGCATTTCTTAATATTGCACAGGCCAATAGCTCACTTGATAGAAGGCCTGGATACTGTTACAATATAGGTTTGAGAATCTAATGAGGTGTTAGTTGGTTGGATTGTCACGGGGGCCTGGCCAAAGATTTGTTCATCAGTTTGAAAGTAAGTTATTGACATATTAAATTTAATATCTTGTTTAAACCAATCGCACTGACAATATATATTATATTAATATATATATATATATATTTATTATATATATATATAATATTATATATAAATACTATATATATAATATATATATATATATATATATATATTATATATATATATGATATATATATATATATATATATATAATATATATATATATATATATATAGTAGTAAGTATTGCCCACCTGCGCACCAACCTATTTCGATATGAATGAATAGAGATATATTAGTCTTATGTGGAGGAATTGACAGACCGAAAGGTCTGTCAATCCGACAAACAGACAAAACCGAAGGTTTTGTCTGTGTTTGTCTGTGTTTGTCTGTGTTTGATTGTATTATTTATTATTTATTATTATTATTATTACGTCGAAGATTCGTTTTCCCGAAGGGAAAACGAATCTGAGTTGAAAATCATCCTCAACATATGCATTTCTGAATCCAACTCCGACTCCGACTCCGGCTCCGGCTCCGGCTCCGGTTCAGACATCGGCTAGTGTTGATCTGTCTGTATTATTATTATTATTATTATTATTATTATTATTATTATTATTATTATTATTATTATTATTATTATTATTATTATTATTATTATTATTATTATTATTATTATTATTTATTATTATTATTATTATTTTTGTTATTTTCACCGAGGTTTCTTCTTCGCATCCGGTTCCGAGTTCAATATACATCTACATGGGTTAGGGTTATCGTATCGGGTTAAAATTTGGAGGGGGGTTAGATGGTGACATATCCTTGTTGTATACGAGGTTACATCCCACTGGGTCCCCCGAAGGGGGACCCCACCCCCACTTAAAAATCAAAGTGTTCGTAATAGGCTGAAATTTGGTAAGAGGATTCAGAGTTGAGTTTCTAGAAAGACTTGGTATAGGAATCTGAGGAGTTGGCTCCGGCACCGGTGCTGGAGCCACTGCGGAGCCGTGTTAATAAACATTCGTATAACAACAATGTTGGTGTCCTTATATGGGTTATCGAGGTCGTAGAGTTCGAATATGATGGTTATAAGACCGCATAGGGTGTCTAGGATCCCCCAGAGGATCCCACCCCAAACATAAATATTGATGTAGAAGCTGAAACTTGATATACAACCTTTTTAGGTTGTATCTTAGATGTATACGGGGTAAAATGACCGATTTGACCAAATTCGGGGACCGGCCCCCAAATCTGAAATATTGACCTAGAATGATGAAACTCGGTATACAACCTTCTGAGGATGTATCTTAGATGACCCCGGGTGTAAAATGACTGTGGGTGCCCCAGACGGGGTACTCACCCCAAAATCTGAAATATTGACATAGAACAACGAAACTTGATATACAGCCTTTTTAGGTTGTATCTTAGATGTATACGGGGTAAAATGACCGATTTGACCAAATTCGGGGACCGGCCCCCAAATCTGAAATATTGACCTAGAACGATGAAACTCGATATACACCTACCATATAAGGTACTCACATCATATATGGGTTAAATAACCGACACATCCTAAATGGGGGTCTCTGGACCCCAAACCCTGAAATATTGACCGTAGAACGATGAAACTCGTATACATCTACCATTAAGGTACTCACACATATATGGGTTAAAATACCCGTACACAGTCTAAAGAGGGTCTCCGGGACCCCAAACCTGAAATATTGACCTAGAACGATGAAACTCGGTATATACCTTTCATTAAAGGTACCCATATCATATAGGGGTTAAATAGCCGTACACATCCCAAAGGGGGGTCACCAGCCCCACAAAACTGAAATATTGGCTTAGAACAACGAAACTTGGTTCACATCTTTCTTATGGTGTATCCTCGATACAGAAAAGAAAAAAAATAAAAAAAAAAAATAAAAAAAAAAAAATAAAAAAAAATTAAAAAAAAAATTTTTTAAAAATTAAAATTTTTTTAAAAAAATTAAAAAAAATTTAAAAAAAAAAATTAAAAATTAAAAATTTAAAAAAAAAAAAAAAAAAAAAAAAAAAAAAAAAAATTAACATTTTTTATTCTTTTTAAGTTTATAACTTAAAAAAATTTACGTTTTTTATATTAAATCAAATACCCTCCTAGAGCTCTGGAGCCTCTGGAGCCTCTTGAGCCTCCAGATCCCCATCCTCCTCAGCCTCCCTTCCCTCACGCCCTCTCCATCTATGATCTATTGATTCTGTCATATTTGTTATAACTAACACAAAACTTTCATTATTTTGTTTTATACGCTGTAAAACAATTTGTTTTTACTAAAATTTGTACGCTTTTCATATATATAACTTAAGAATTTGTGTTTTTTACATACCCAAAAGCAGTAAATCAGTAAAATCAAACCACCCACCCCTCCCCTCCCTACCCCATTCCTGGCAGTTTGTTATATTAACATAGTAAATTTACAAAATTTTTTCATAACTTGTCTGATTATTATACTGATCGAATGAATATAAGCTAAACGTAACAAAGTGTTTCACATCAGTTAAATCAAACCACCCCCCCTCCCCATCCCTACACCAAATCCCGGATATTATATTACATTAAACATTAGTAATATTTAACAAAATTATCATAACCTTGTCTAATTACATACTGATGAATGAATATATGCTAACTTACAAAGAACATACTTAACAACAGTAATAAAACTAAACATGAGCGCAGAACGGAACCTACTTACAATTTTTTTCTAACATGTCACTGATGTTTTTACATTAACATAGTAACATTTAACAAAATTTATCACAACCTTGGCTAAATATCACACTGATAAATGAATATATGGGTACGGTAACAAGTTTTCATATTTAATAAGCAAAACATAGGATCATATTAACGAAGAATATAATGACACACACAAATCCTAACCACATCTTATTACACGAATAAGCAGTCAACATTAACAAAGTTCAATACTTTAAACACTGAAACGTAACTAACATTTGCATACAATACGTAACTTATTCACACTTTTTCAAGCATAGCTCTAACATATCATTACTATTTTCGTATTAACACTGTAATATTATCATCACCGTACCTAATTAATACTGATCAATGAATATAGGCTAACGTAACAAAGTTTTGGCTTAACAAAGCTAACATATCATAGTCTAAACCAAGAATATAACACAACACTGAAAACTAACATACCGTAAACACGAATAAACAGCAACATTAAGCAAAGTTCATTTACTTAACAAACAGTGAATAACTAGCAAAACCAGCATAGAACGTTGCCTTTCACATCTTTTCTTTTTGTTTTAAAAACTTTTATTTATTTTTAACTTTATTTCATTATAACGTAGTGTTTTAAAAGCATTAAAGTTATTGTAATATTATTTCCTTTCCACAATCTTAATTTATAATATACTTTTTTTTTAAAAAACTTTTGATTTTTAACTTTATTTCTTTAAAACTTTTTTGTTTTTACTAAAAATTTTATTCTTTTTAGTTTATAACGTAAAAAAAAACTGTTTTTTACATACCCTAAAAACGGTAAATCAAGTATATCAGTAAATCAAACCACCCCTACCCGTCCCAACCCTGATCTATTGGGGTATTGATCTATTGATCTGTTGACTCCAGTCATATTTCGAGTATCATTTTGGATAAACATAGCGTAAAAATATGTTCTTTTTTATACTAACCCTCGAATATATGCTGGCATAACAAAGTTTTCACATCAATAAAGCTAACATAACATAACCTGATGTAAGAATATAATGTATAACATCAACCCTAGCATACCTTAAACACGAATAAACAGCTAACATTAACAAATTTCAATACTTAACACAGTAAGTAACTAACAAAACGTTGCCTTCACATCTTTTTTTTCTTTTTGTTTTAAAAACTTTTATTTATTTTTAACTTTATTTCTTTAAAACTTTTTGTTTTAAAAAACTTTTAGCTATTTTTAATTTTATTTCTTTAAAACTTTTTTTTTTAAAGAAAAACTTTTAATTTTTAACTTTATTTCTTTAAAACTTTTGGTTATTTTTACATAAACTAAAACAGTAAAACTGTAAATTACAAAGTTTTCACATCAATAAAGCTAACATAACATAACCTGATGCAAGAATATAATGTATAACATCAAACCTAACAAAATACCATACTTGGCAACAGGAAAGTAACTGACTTTGCTTACAGACCGTACCATATTCACACTTTTTTCAAACATATCTCTAACATATCACTGTTATTTTACATTAACATAGTAACATTTAACAAAAATTTATCACAACATACTTGCCAACAAATATATGCTGACGTACCAAAGTTTTTCACATCAATAAAGTTAACATATCATATCCTGAACTAGGAATATAACACACAATGTCAAAACCTAACATACCTTATGATCGAATAAATGACTAACATTAACAAAGTTTCATACTTAACAACACTAAAGTAACTAACAATGCATACAGAACGAACATGTACGAAGCTGATGTGGTTCCTGTTTCACTAGAGTTATCAAATACAAGTCGAGAAATTGTTCAAACACCGCCCACTTTTCGAAACATTACGCAATACCTATGATTCTTGTTTGGTTCGTTTTCGAAACATTACGCAATACCTATGATTCTTGTTTGATTCGTTTTCGAAACATTAAGCTATACATTTGATTCTTGTTTGACACAGGGTCAAGATAACAAGTTTATTAAAAACATTTTTATGTTTTTGCTAATGTCTTTATGTTTTATAACAACTCTAAAAACTTTTATTTTTAATTTTATTTCTTTAAAACTTTTTGTTTTTTATATAAAAAAAAAACAATTTTTTTAATTTTATTTCGTTAAAACTTTTTGTTTTTACTAAAAATTTTATTCTTTTTATTTTTATAACGTAAAAAATTTGTGTTTTTACATACCCAAAAGCAGTAAATCAGTAAATCAACCCATCCATCCTACTCTCCTCATCGTCTCCTACCCGCCCATGATCTATCAATGTTTTTAATAAACGTCACATTTTCGTGTATCATTTAGGATAAACATAACACATTAAAAACAAGTTCCTAATACACTGATCAACGATTATATGCTAACATAACAAAGTTAATAAAACTCATCCGGTCTAAGAATATAATGTATAACAAACCTAACACATCTCAAACCTCAATAAACTGTTAAAATTAGCAAAGTTCTACACTTAACAACAGTAAAACTAACACATCGTTCAAAACGTAACCTATTCACACTTTTGTCAAGCATATCTCTAACATAGCAATGTTAATTTAGATTAACATGGTAATATTTAACAAAAATATATCACAACCTTGTCTAATTATCATACCGATCAACGAGTATAGGCTAACGTAACATAGTTTTCACATTAATAAAGCTTACATATGATCATCTGAACTAAGAATATAATCCACACCGACAAACCTAACACACCTTAAACATGAATAAACTGTTAACGTTAACAAAGTTTCACACTTAACAACAGTAAAGTAACTAACATAACATACAAAAACGTAACCTATTCACACGTTTTTCAAGCATATCTCTAACATAACAATGTTAATTTTACATTAACATGGTGATATTTAACAAATATTTTATCATAACATTGACTAATTATCATACTGATCAATGAATATACGCTAACATAATAAAGTTTTCACATCAATAAAGCTAACATAGCATAACCCGAACTAAGAAAATAATATACAACGACAAACCTAACACAACTTACCTATGAATAAACTGTCAACATTAACAAAGTTCCACACTTAACACCAGTCTCGTGAAATATCAAACACAAGCGTAGAGATGCGGGGAGATGTAATCGTATCACCACAGCGAAAAATGTCCTACTGAAGAAAATTAGTGTAAAACAATCCTTAAAGGTAATGGGATTCTTTCTTTCAACCAATCATAAGAGCGTAAACAAGGATATAACACACGAACGAACCATAACGGTTCAAAAGTCTATTCAACATGCCATATACAACTTTGTTTAAACATGAAATCAGGTCATATATTTGTATTTTCATATCTATGACTTACGAGGAATTCGTCACATATATATTTGTATTTCCTGTTTCAATAGAAGTTAGTCAGATACAATTCGAGGAAATTGCTCAAAAAACTCCTCCCCACTTTTCGAACATTACGCAAACCATTGATTTCTTGTTTGGAACACGTTTCCACACTTAAACAAAACGTAGAGTAACTAACATAACATACAAAATCGTAACCTACTCATACTTCTCAAGCATACCTCTAACATAACAATGTTAATTTTACATTAACATGTAATATTTAACAAAAAGTTATCATAACATTAATTATCATACTAATCAATGAATAAGCGCAAACGTTATAAAGTTTTCAAATAATAAAGCTAACATAGGATAACCTGAGCTAAGAAAATAGTGTACAACGACAAACCTTAACATAGCTTACGCATAAATAAACTGTTAACATTAAACAAAGTTCCACACTAACAACAGTAAGTAACTAACAAAGCATACAAAATGTAACCTATTCATTCTTTTTCCAAGCACATATCTCTAACATATAAACGTTAATTTTACATTGACACAGTAATATTTAAACCCCAAAAAAAAAAAAAAAAAAATTATCACATCCTTATCTAATTATCATACAGAACAACGAATATACGCTAAACGTAACACTTTTTACATTAAAACATAGTAAAATTAACAAAAAAAATCATCGATAACCATAAACTAAATATCATAATCCCACGATAATTGCAACATAACAAGTTTTATCCAAACACAACATAAAAAATAACAAGTTTTATCCATACATGAACATAAAAACAGTTTCTTGAATACAATATCATAATAAGTGTAATAGTTACTGATTTTAAAGCTGTTAACAGCATTAAAGTAACTAACATTGCATACAGGAACGTAACATATTCACGCTTTTTTCAAACGTATCTGTAGGCAATCAGTAGGTGTTTTCCTTAACAAGTAATATTGTAACCAAACATTTATTCATAACCGTACCTATTTTATCAATACATACCTACAATATATTGCTACATAACAATGTTTTCACATTAATAAAGCTAACATAGCAACATATGAACTAAGAAAATAATGTACAATGACAAACTTAACACAACTTATACACTAATAAACAGTTAACATTAACAAAATTCCACACTTAACACTAGTAAAGTAACCAACATTGCATACAAAACGTAACCGGTTCATGCTTTTTCCAAACATATTTCTAACATATTAACGTTAATTTTACATTAACACAGTAATATTTAACAAAAATTTATAATAACCTTGTCTAATTATCATACAGACCAACGAATAACTGTAAACATAACAAAGCTTTATCCAAACATAACATAAAAAATAAGCTCTTTTGGAATAAAATATCATTTAGTTTAAAGTGAATAGTTTACTGATTTTAAAGCAGTAAATCAGTAAATCAAACCATCAACCCCACCCCGCCCCTCCCACCATGAACCTTTGATCTATTGATCTATTGATTCATGTCATATGTCGAGTATCATTTCGACTAAACATAACACAAAAAATAAGTTTTTTATATACTAACCATCGAATATATGCTAGCGTAACGAAGTTTTTTACATTAATAAAGCTAACATAACCTAAACTAGGAATATAATGTACAACGACAAACCTAACACACCTCATAACGTACGAATAAACTACTAACATCAACAAACTTCCGGCACTTAACAACAGTAAAGTACCTAACACTTCATACAAAACGTAACCTATTCATACTTTTTTCAAACATATCTCTAACATATCAATGTTATTTTTACATTAACATCGTAATATTTAACAAAAATTTAACATAACCCAGTCTAATCATCATACTACCAGCGAATATATTGCCAACGTAACAATTTTACATCAACTTCGTAATATTTAACAAAAATTCATCATAACATCGTCTAAATATCATATTCCCCAACGAATAATTGCAAACATAACAAAGTTTTAACCAAACACAACATAAAAATAAGTTCTTTATATACTAACCTACGAATATATGCTTAACCAACAAAGTTTTAGCATCAATAAAGCTATCATATCATATCGTAAGGGGTGTAAGCGGGCTTTGGGCCTCAGCCCGAAGGGCTGAGGCCTTACCCCTCCTTCGGAGGGGTAATGCCCGCTTACACCCCTTCGGGGTGATCCCCCTCTCAGGATTCACATCCTTTCAAAGGGGGCATCCCTAGGGTTTTTCTCTCGGATGTAAATGTGTTGCTAGAACTCTTGGTAATTGAAAAACTGTTTATCGTAACGTTAGGTATGTATGTTAAATTGTTAAGTTTTTGTGAGTAGTAATGTTAGGTTAGCCCTAGAAATTTGATAATGTCACGTTTATTCATAGGTCAACTGATGTTATACTCGAAAACGAATTGACACTTTAACGAAAGATAGTGTCAATCATAGCTTCAAATGTGGTATCTTTGGTAGATTGTCACTTTGTTAAGGATTTTGTTAGATATACGGCTTTTACCTGTTGCTGATATGCGTGAAAAGTGGGAACATATCGAGTATTGTATGACCTGTTAGCTACTTTACCTTTGATAGGTAGGGAAATTTCATGATGTTAGCTGATTATTCATATGCTATGTATGTTAGGTTTACATTTGTACATTATATTCTTAGTGCCGATATGATATGATACTTTTATTGACTGCTAAAAACTTTGTTGGTTTAAGCATATATTTCGGTTGCGCTAGTATATAAAGACTTATTTTTTATGTGTTTGGTTAAAACTTTGTTTATGTTTGCAATTATTGTTGGTTTTGGGAATATGATATTTAGACGATGTTATGATGGAATTTTGTTAAATATTACGAAGTTGATTGTAAAATTTGTACGGGGCTTGGGCAATATAAATTCGCTGGCTAGTATGAATGATTAAGACTGGTTATGTTAAATTTTGTGAAATATTACGGATTGTTAAATGTAAAAAAACAATGAGATGTGAGGATATGTTTGAAAAAAAGTATGAATAGGTTACGTTTTGTGTGAAGTGTTAGGTACTTTTACTGTTGTTAAGTGCCGAAGTTTGTTAATGGTAGTAGTTTATTCGTACGTATGTTGTGTTAGGTTTTGTCGTTGTAACATTATATTCCTAGTTTAGGTTATGTTAGCTTTTTTAATGTAAAAACTTTTTTTACGCTAGCATATATTCGATGGTTAGTATATAAAAAAACATTTTTGTGTTATGTTTAGTCGAAATGATACTCGACATATGAATAATTCAATAGATCAATAGATCAAAGCGTTCATTGGCGGGAGGGTGGGGATGGGTTGATGGTTTGATTTACTGATTTACTGCCTTTGGGTATCATTAAACTATTACAATTTACTATGATATTTTATTCCAAAGAGCTTAAATTTTTTGATGTATGTTTGATAAGCTTTGTTATGTTTACAAGTTTATTCGTTGGTCTGTAATGATAATTAACAAGCGTTATTATAAATTTTGTTAAATATTCCGAAGTTAACAAAAATTGATGGCAATTTGTTAAAAATATGTTTGGAAAAAGCATGAAATAGGTTACGTTTTGTAGGCAATGTTGGTATACTTTACTAGTTTAAGTGTGCGAATTTTGTTAATGTTAAACTGTTTATTTGTGTATAAGTTGTGATAGGTTTGTCATTGTACATTATTTTCTTAGTTCATATGTTGCTATGTTAGCTTTATTAATGTTGGTAAAACATTGTTCATGTTAGCATAGTATCGTAGGTATGTATGATTAAATAGGTTACGGTTATGAAAATGGTTGCTTAATATTACTATGTAAGTAAAAACACCTATGATATGCTACAGATACGTTTGAAAAAGCGTGAATATGTTACGTTCTGTATGAATGTTAGTTACTTTATTGCTGTTAACAGCTTTAAAATCAGTAAACTAGTACACTTTATTATGATATTTTATTCAAAGAACTTGTTTTATGTTATGTTTGGATAAAACTTCGTTATTTTTTATGTTGTGGTTGGATAAAACTTTGTTATGTTGCAATTATTCGTTGGGATTATGATATTTAGTTATGGTTATGATGATTTTTTTTTGTTAATTTTACTATGTTTAATGTAAAAAAAGTGTTACGTTAGCGTATATTCGTTGTTCTGTATGATAATTTTACACAGGATTGTGATAAATTTTTGTTAAAGATTACGTGTGTCAATGTAAAATTAACGTTAATGTGTTAGAGATATGTTTGAAAAAAGTATGAATAGGTTACATTTTTTATGCAGTGTTAGTTACTTTACCGTTGTTAAGTTGTGGAACTTTGTAAATGTTAACAGTTTATATAGGCGTAAGCTATGCATTAGGTTTGTCGTCGCTACCACTATTCTTAGCTTCAGGTTATGCTATGTTAGCTTTATTGATGTGAAAACCTTTATTACGTAGCGTATATTCGTGATTAGTACTGATAATTAGCCAATGTTTATGCATAACTTTTGGTTAAATATTTACCAGTTAATCCAAGAATTAAAACATTGTTATGTTAGAGGTATGCTTGAGAAAGTATGAGTAGGGTTACGATTTTTGTATGTTATGTTAGTTACTCTATTGTTGTTAAGGTGTGAAACGTTGTTAACAAAACAAGAATCAATGGTATGCGTAATGTTCGAAAAAGTGGGGAGTTTGAGCAAATTCTCGAATTGTATCTGATAACTCTATTGAAACAGGAAATACAAATACATACATGAAACGAATTGTTCAAATACAAATATATGATCTGATTTCATGTTTAAACAAAGTTTTACATGTCATATTGTATAGACCTTTGAACCGTTATGGTTCGTTCGTGTGTTATATCCTTGTTTACGCTCTTATGATTGGTAAAAGAAAGAATCCATGGCCTTTAGGATTGTTTATACACTATTTTCTTCAGTAGGACATTTTTCCGCTGTACTGGTTGATGACATCGCCACGCATCTCTACGCTTGTTGTTATCTTCATGTACTGGTGTTAAGTGTGGAACTTTTTAATTTGGACAGCTTATATTTCATAGCGTAAGGTTGCTGTTAGGTTTGTTTGTTATATTATTTCTTAGTGCGGGTTATGCTAAGTTAGCTTTATTGATGTGAAAACTTTATTATGTTAGCGTATATTCACTGATCAGTATGATAATTGGCCAATGTTATGATAAAATATTTGTTAAATATCTAACAAAGTCAGAGTAAAATTAAAAATGTAATGTCAGGGAATTGGAGGAAAGGTGGGAATAGGTTACGTTTTTTGTATGTATTGTTAGTTACTTTACTGTTGTTAGTGTGAAACTTTGTTAACGTTAACAGTTTTTTCATGTTTAAGGGGTGTGTTAGGTTTGTCGGTGTGGATTATATTCTTAGTTTCAGATGGTCATATGCTAAGCTTTATTAATGTGAAAACTATTTTACGTTAGCCATATAGCGGTTGATCCGTATTGATAATTAGACCAAGGTTGTGATATATTTTTGTTAAATATTACCATGTTAATTCTAAATAACATTGCTATGTTTAGAGATATCTTGACAAAAGTTTGTGAATAGGTTAACGTTTTGAGCACGTATGTTAGTTACTTTACTTTGTAAGTGTAGAACTTTGTTAATTTTAACCCCTTATTGAGGTTTGAGATGTTTTTTGTTGTATACATTATATTCTTAGACCGGATGATGCTATTTTAGTTTTATTAATGTGAAAAACTTTGTTATGTTAGCCTATATTCGTTCATCAGTGTATAAAGAACTTGTTTTATTTATGTATTATCCAAAAATGCATAACGAAATGTGACTTGGAATCAATAGACTTGATAGATCATGGGCGGTAGGAGACGATGAGGAGAGTAGGATGGATGGGTTGATTTACTGATTTACTGCTTTGGGTATGTAAAAAATACAAATTTTTTACGTCGTATAATTAGGTAAAATGGAAATTACTAGTGAATTAAAATTTTTTGAGTAATAAAAATTAAAAAAATTGTTTTTTTTTTTTATATTAAAAACATAAGATCTTAAAGAAATAAAATAAAAATAAAAATTATTTTGGGATATTAGAATACATAAAGACATTAGCAAAAACATTAAAAATGTTATTTAAGAGAGTCGTCATCTTCACTTGAGGTTTCATGAAAATAATAGCTTAAAGTAAACGAATCAAAACAAGAATCATAGGTAATGCTAATGTTTCAAAAACGAAACCAAAACAAGAAATCATTATGGTAGTTGCGGCTAATGTTTCGAAAAGTGGGCCGAGTGTTTGAAACAATTTCTCGACTTGTATTTGATAACTCTAGTGAAACAGAAACCACATCAGCTTCGTACATGTTCGTTTGTATGCTTGTTAGTTACTTTAGCTGTTGTTTAAGTATGAAATTTTGTTAATGTTAGTCATTTATTCATCATAAGTATGTTAGTTTTGACATTGTTGTGATTTATATTCCTAGTCAGGATATGATATGTTAAACTTTATTGATGCTGAAAAACTTTGGCTACTCAGCATATATTGTGCAAGTATGTTGCTGATAAAATTTTTGTTAAATTTACTATGGTAATGTAAAAATAACAGTGATATGTAGAGATATGTTTTGAAAAAAGTTGTGAATATGGTACGGTCTGTAAGCAAAGTCAGTTACTTTCCTGTTGCCAAGTATGGTTCGTATTTTGTTAGGTTTGATGTTATCCATTATATTCTGCATCAGGTTTGTTAGTAGCTTTGTTGAGTGAAAACTTTGTTATTTACTGTTTTAATGTTTTAGTTTATGTAAAAATTTAAAATTTTTTACGTTATAAACATAAAAAGAATTAAAAATTTTAGTAAAAAACAAAAAGTTTTAAAGTAAAAAAGTATAAAAATTAAAAGTTTTTCTAAAAAAAAAAGTTTTAAGAAATAAATTAAAAATAGCTAAAAGTTTTTAAAAGAAAAGTTTTAAGAAATAAAGTTAAAAAAGAAATAAAAGTTTTTAAACAAAAAGAAAAAAAAGATGTGAAAGGCAACGTTCTATATGTTTTGGTAGGTACTTACTGTTGTTAAGTATTTGAAAATTTGTTAATGTTAGCTGTTATTCGGTTTAAGGTATGCTAGGTTGAGTGTATACATATATATTCTACATCAGGTTATGGTTATGTTAGCTTTATTGATGTTGAAAACTTTGTTATGCCAGCATATATTCGAGGTTATATAAAAAAGAAACATATTTTAACGCTATTTTATCCAAAGATTGATACTCGAAATAATGACTGGAGTCAACAGAATCATAGATCCAATACCCAACTAGATCAGGGTTGGGACGGGTAGGGAGGGGTTTGGATTTACTGATCAGTATTTACCGTTTCTAGGTATGTAAAAACACAGTTTTTTTACGTTATAAACATAAAAAGAATAAAATTTTTAGTAAAAACAAAAAAGTTTTAAAGAAATAAAGTTAAAAATTAAAAGTTTAAAAAAAAAAAAAAAACTAAAAAGTTTTAAAGAAATAAATTTACAAATAGCTAAAAGTTTTTTAAAACAAAAAGTTTTAATGAAATAAAGTTAAAAATAAATAAAAGTTTTTAAAACAAAAAGAAAAAAAGATGTGAAAGGCAACGTTCTATATGTTTTGCTAGTTACTTCACTGTTGTTAAGTAATGAACTTTGCTAATGTTAGCTGTTTATTCGTGTTTAAGGTATGTTAGGTTTTTCAGTGTGTGTTATATTCTTGGTTTAGACTATGATATGTTAGCTTTGTTAAGCCAAAAACTTTGTTACGCTGGCCTATATTCGTTGATCAGTATGATAATTAGGTACGGTGATGATAAATATTACAGTGTTAATACGAAAATAGTAATGATATGTTAGAGATATGCTTGAAAAAGTGTGAATAAGTTACGTATTGTATGCAAATGTTAGTTACGTTACAGTTGTTAAGTATTGAACTTTGTTAATGTTGACTGCTTATCGTGTATTAAGATGTTTAGATTGTGTGTGTACAGTATATTCGTAGTTCAATTGATGCTATGTTTGCTTTATTAATATGAAAACTTTGCTTACGTTAACATATATCATTTGATTCAGTGTGATATTAGCCAGTTGTGATAATTTTTTTGTTAAATGTTACTATGTTAATGTAAAAAATATCAGTGACATGTTAGAAAAAGTGTAAGTAGTTTACGTTCGCTCATGTAGTTACTTTACTGTTGTTAAAGTATGTCTTTAACCGTGTG
>JABUQX010097416.1:17500-18518 GCA_015478945.1 Trachelipus rathkii | reverse complement strand
ATTAAAAAGGTTTTTTATTTTGTAGCATATATATCAATTCTATCTATCTAGTCAACTAAACATAAGATGTACATACCTAACAAAACACACCATAACCTAACTGATCTACCGATACTATATCCTAACTAACAAAGGTAGTTTTCATAATATAACTTATGAAAACTTAACCTAACATGCATTACTTAACAACATTTGTCAAACTAACATCACTTATTTTGCATTTTAACATATCAGTTATCTATTAAATGGAAGGTTAACTGCATTTGATAGGTATAGGAAACTTTGTTAACGTTAGCATTTATTCGTAGTTTAGTATGATAGATATATGCTCAGTTTTGGTATAGGTTATGATTTAAGGTAAACATTTTAAGTTATTATGTTAGGTTAGACTTTAGAGCATGTATTTTTCTTTAAACAGTGTTTATATGTTTGGAACTGTAGAAAAGTTGGCAATTATTTATTGTTCCGTATGTTAGTAATGTTAGGTTATGTTAAGTTTTAATAGCTTATGTTAAGTTTTGTTATCTTAACAGCTATTAATATATTAGAAAAGTTATAATAGGTCAAGTTTCGATAGGTAAGATAGTTTGTTAGCGTATACAAGACACAGTTAGGTTAAATTATGATAGAATGTTAGATTATGAAATTGTATGTTAACAGTAATTTGTAGGTTAAATAGTTTGCGTGATGATAATTTGATTAATATTGTTAGATAAGAGAATGTTAGGGTAAGTTTTGCTTGATCATATTAGGATAACTACCTTGGGTAGGTAGGGAACTTTGCTAATTTATTCATATTTTAATATAATAGATATGCAGAGGTGGGCACGATCCGTTACACCGTTACTAAAGGAATAAGTTTTTTTTTAGTACCAGAAGTAACGACTCGGATTACTTTACCTTCATGATAACGCCACGAATAACTTTCCGTTACTTTTCCCCTCCCGTTACTTTTAGTCCGTTACATTTTATTCGACTTTTTTTGAATGTTGACAGCCAATTGACCACCCCGGTCTCC
>JABUQX010097416.1:12500-15000 GCA_015478945.1 Trachelipus rathkii | reverse complement strand
TTATGACGATAGTGTAAGCGTGTGCAAGAATAAATGGAGTTGAAGTGATGATTGGTTAATATTAATAGCGCGTGAGGAGATATGTGTTATGTCTCCTTTGTTTTTCAATTTGTATATGGATGGGGTTATGGAAAAATTAGAGGTGGGGGTGGAGCCAAAGGTAGGTTTTAAAATGATAGAGAATGAAGAGAGTGGAGGCTGTGCAAATCTATTTATATGTTGATCGATTTGCTTTGTGGGCGGAATCTGAGAGGAGTTTGAAGAATTGGTAGAGGGATTTGGCAGGGTGTGTAAAAAGGAGGGGTTTGAAAGTGAAAGGTAGAGATAAGGAGTAAGGTTATGGCTGTAAGCGAGGACAGTTCTCGGTGTGAAGTTGTGTTGGAGCTGAGCAACTGGAACAGGCGTCTGCGTTTACATATGTATGATATATGTTTGAATTGAAAAGGGAACGGATGATGCAGAGTGTGTAGTTGAAAAGTTGTTGAATGCAGGAAGGTAGCTGCTGTAATCAAATCCTAGGTGGATGTAAGGAAACTAAGTTTTGAAGTGCGCTATTGTTTTACACGAGCGTGATGTGTGTTACCTGTGTTAATGTATTGTAGTGAAACTATGGTCTGCGAATTAAGTGCGTAATAGCATCTTCAGATGGACAATCTTAGGGATTTTTAGCTTTGAGAAGAATTGATTAAAAATGAAGAATGAACAACATTAGGGAGTTGTAGTGGTGTGCAAAAAGAAGTTAAAATGAAAGAACATGAGATGGTTTGCGTCATGTGGAAATCAATGGATTGATAGTCGTTTGGTTAAGCGAATGAATTAGTGGTGAGTGCGTGTGTGTGTTGGAATGGACCAGCTGGCAGAGACTGAAGAAAAAAGTGGATCAAGTCAGTAAAGGAATGCTTGAAGGAGAGATGTGAGTTTGGCAGGCAGCTGAAGAAGAAAGGTGCATAATAAGAGTGAATGGCAGGGTTTTGTGAGGGAGTATGTTTGTGGCCATCTGGTCCAGGGGATGAGCCCTACATTGAAAGCTGCCACAATGAAGTTTCGTCGCAGTACGTGAAGCCCTTGGGTGGAAATTTTCGACTGCGCATGAGTTCTCACTTAAAGGTATAATGAGGGCGGTAATGTTCTTTTATCTTTTCGATTTCCAGTGCCATGCACGCACCTTATCCCCAGTCTTGGGGAAAAGAAGGAGTGGTTGATGATATATATATATATATATTATATATATATATTAATATATATATATATAATATATATATATATATATATATAATATATTATAGATATTATATATATATATTAAATACGCTGAAATTTCTTTCATCTTTTGTACCAAGGAAGCTTATCGTGTTGTTACTTCTACTCTCAACCAATAGCTTTGACAGGAGCAGACTCAAATTTGTGCCATGTTTGATACATTGAAAAAGCAACAGTATCACAGAATTATTACGGAACACTTTAAATTATTTCAAAAATAAAAAATTGTAACAGATTTTTAGTAAATCACTTTAGCTTCAAAGCGCTCGTAAATTTTCCTTTATATATTTATGAAATTTACAACAAGTGATTATCGAAGCAAATAATAAAATTTCCTGTTTTGGTTTAAAATGTGAGTTTATGATTACAATATATATATATTATATATATATATATATATATATATATATCTATATATATATTATATATATATATAATATTATTATATATTATATATAATATATATATATATATATATATATATATTTATATATATATATACTAATATATATATATATAGTATATTATATATATATAATATATATATATATATATATATATAGATATATATATATAATATATAATATATATATATATATATTATATATATATATATATATATATTGAATATAATATATATCTATATATATATATTATATAATATATTATATATAATATATATATATATATATATAATATGACCTGAATCAAATTGATCAATTATTGACGGAGGGGTGGAAGTGGTGATAGGGGTGCGTTTGCGGTTACTGCTTTACCGTTTTAGGCGTTCAATAAAATTAGTTTTTTTTTACTTTATATTGAATAAAAGTACAGTAAAAAATAGAAAAATAAACATTATAAAAATAAAAAGTTTAGCAAAAATATTTTTTTTAAATGGAAAAATACAAGTACTAAATTATAAAAACTTTAAAAAAAAACATGTAAATATAAAAATAAAAAAATTTAGCAAACAAAATATAAATTAAAATTTCTTATAAGAAAATTACCAAATAATAAAGTTAACGTTTACCAAAAAGAAAACAGATTGAATAAATATATTTAAGTTAACGCTTAACCAAAGGAGTAGCGTACATGGATTAAATATGTGGAAAAGGCAATTAAATATAAAATTTTACAGCTTAAACAAATGTTGAAAACAAAAAGTTAACACTCAACGCATAGAAAAAGGGATGTAAATAAATATTAAATGAAAACAAGAACAGTTGTGTGAACTATTAAA
>JABUQX010097416.1:5000-7500 GCA_015478945.1 Trachelipus rathkii | reverse complement strand
ACTCTGCGTGAATATCCTTTGCCACTCGTTTTCACAATAAGTATATTTGTCTGTGGCAAGATCGACCCAAAATAATGTATATCCTACAATCCTTTTATTCTCTTCCAATTCCCAGCATGTTTTTTTGCAGATTTCACATAATTTTCCAGAACAATGTTTTCGACCGCAGTCATTACAAGTTGTAGTGTCACTTATTAAACATTTGTCAAAACATGTCATAAGATCTTCGTCTGTCATAACTTTCTCTCGAATTTCAAAAGTGGTGAATCCTGAAAAAAATATATATATATATATATATATATATATATATATATATATATATATATATATATATATACTCTCTCTATCTTTTTTATATATATATATATTCTCTCATATATATATATATATATATAAAACCTCATGTCTCATTTAATATATTTACAGTTTCAATTTCAATCTATGATTGTACACTTAAGAAATGTTATTTCAGATTACAGGATATAGGATACAGCTCCCCATTTGACTGTCCTTTTAAGATTATTAGGTTACATGCATTTAGAATTTCAGTTAGATATAAAGTAACCATAATAGCATGATGTTTTTGCTTCACTATTGATTATTACGGGACAATTAGTTTGGTTACATTGAGCAAAAATATGTTATATAGAATATATAACATATTATATAAAAATATAGAATATGCATCAAAGTTCTTTAAGACTAACAACAACAAATTCTCAACATTCTACAATATCATGTTCAATTTATCCAGCAAAGTTTCTTGGCTATATTAATTGTTCATAAATTACTAGTCTAGGAAGATAACGATAATAAGGAATAACTGAGGAAATGACCATTATGTTTAGATGGATAACGAATTGTTAGTGTACTGCTGGATTTATTACCCTGTTTTTGTTTTGTTTTTTTATGAATCTAACTAATAACAATGTGCATGATTCTCAAAATAATTAATTATCAATCAATGTCAAAATAACAAAGACATGGCTAAGGTCTTTTCATAGATTATTTAAGTATATATGGATTTGTGTGTTGATGTGTGTCCGACGTATCAAGATCTTGAAAGACTGCTACAGCGAGATCTGAAGAAAAGTCATTAAAAAAAGCAATTTTTTTTTTTTTTTGGAACACTTGGTTATAAACAAATATCAGCTGAAGTATAAAAACAAACGTAAATATATGTTAAATCTAATTTAATAAGTCAGTTAATTAATTTAATCAACTAATCATTTTAATTAGTTTAAAAAACAGTATGTGGAAACATGAAATGAAACATAAGCGAAAATAAAACATATTTTAAAAGACTTTACCGACAATCAACATTATTGGAACTGGAAATATTATTAATATTTTATTGATTTAAAACTAATTTATTGTCCAAAACTGCTAAATAATTGAGCGTAATAAATTTTGTGCACATTATATTTTGTGTCAGAAGGTTGATAAAACGTATTAAAATATAAAAGCCCACTCTCCAATGTTTGCTTACATCAAAAAGCCATTCAAGCCTTTGAAGATTCTTGCAGCGATAATTTAAAAATAGAAATATCTATTTTTAATTTTCGCTGCAGAAAGCCAATAGTTGTAGAAGCTATTCAAGATCTTGATTTATGGAACAGTTCGCTTAAAAAAAACCTTCAAGAAATTTGAAAAATATTTTTACTGTGAAACTCTTTTAATTAATTCAATCTATGCATAAACACAAATGCATCTTTAATGAATTTACTATAATGTAGTTAAAAATTGCGCTTTCCTAGTCTTCCAAAGTGAAGATACCTTTTCCAGTTTCTGGAACATTACCATAGTGAATATGAGAGCTATGTATTTGAACTGAAACCATGATCTATCTACACTCTACAGTATTTCAACATGTTAAGTACTACTGTGTTCAACGACACACCCACGAATTAGAATAATATTAAACAAATGATACAACGCACTTCGGAAGCAAAGAAAAAAAATGACCTTGTAAGCAGTTTCAGTCCCGAAAGTAAATCTAAGCATGGTTACAGCTAATGATTCGACCACTGCAATTATTGTTGAAACTCTAAAACCATATGAGCAAAAAAAAATTTCAAAAATGCAATTGATTCAACTGCCATTAATGTAATGAATTTTCTCTTGTCATCAAGCAGCAACGGTGACCAAGATATTGAAAATAAAAACAGAAGATTAAATGGTGGACTTGCATTCTAATGAAAAGATTATTATTCATGAATATTTTATTATTAGTCCTGAGGAAGCTACGCAAGACGCGCAAGCTGATGGATCTCGTAGAGGAGTAAGTGGATTATTATTATTATCATTATTATTATTATTATTATTATTATTATTATTATTATTATTATTATTATTATTATTATTATTATTATTATTATTATTATTATTATTATTATTATTATTATTATTACCTTTTCTTGCTCTTAGGAAAACTGACGGCTCCTTACACCTGTCGTAGTGGGTGATGGCGCACTCTCGTCCCGGCAGATTCACGACAAAA
>JABUQX010097415.1:25000-27500 GCA_015478945.1 Trachelipus rathkii | reverse complement strand
TAAAATCTTATTAAATCAATATTAAATCTTATTAAAAGTTCACGTTCCTTATTGAAATCTTATTAAATGGTCACGTTCCTTATTGAAATTTTATTAAAACATCACGTTCCCTATTATCTTATTAAAGGCTCACGCTCCTTATTGAAATCTTATTTAAATGTCACGTACCCTATTACATTCTTATTAAAATATCACGTTCCCTATTACATCTTTATAAAATTTTAAATCTTTTTAAATCTATTATCAACCGCATTCCTTTTTGAAATCTTATTAAAATTTCCACGTTTCCTAAATTAAAATGTCACGTGCCTGTTACATTCTTAATAAAATGTCACGTTCCCTATTACATTCTTATTAAAAGGTCATGTTCCCTATTGAAATCTTATTAAAAGATCACGTAAATCTTATTAAATCTTATTAAAAGTTCACGTTCCTTATTGAAATCTTATTAAAATGTCACGTTCCCTATTACATCCTTATTAAAAGGTCACGCTCCCTATTACATTCTTATTAAAAGGTCACGCTCCCTATTACATTCTTATTAAAAGGTCACGTTCCATGTTACATTTTAATTAAAAGGTCATGTTCCCTATTGAAATCTTATTAAATGGTCACGTTTCCTCATTGAAATTTTATTAAAACATACACATTCCTATTATCCTTATTAAAAATTCACGCTTCTTATTGACATCTTATTAAAATGTCACGTTCCCTATTATATTCTTATTAAAAGTTCACGCTTCTTATTACATTCTTATTAAAAGGTCACGCTAACTATTACATTCTTATTAAAAGGTCACGTTCCATATTACATTTTTATTAATTTCACGATACGTAGTAAAATCTTATTTAAAGGTCACGTTCCCTATTGAAATCTTTTGAATAGGTTCAACGTTCCCTATTGAAATCTATCGTTAAAGGTTACTGAGTCAATTGGCCCCCCAGTCAAGGGGGGGGGGGGGGGGGGGAGGGGGGGGGGCGGGGGGGTATGGAAATCTTATTAAAAGGTAACGTTCTCTTATTGAAACTTGTTAAGATCTTGTTAAAAGATCACGTTCCCTATTGAAATCTTATTAAAAGGTCACATTCACATGATTTGAAATCCCACTTAATGTAATAGCGATCAAGTGATAGAGATGTATAATCTTATTAAAAGGTGATATATATAGTTCCCTAATGAAAGTGTGTATTTAAAAGGTCACGTTCCGCCTAGTTTGAGAAGAAAAAATGTGTACGTTCCGTGATTGTAAATGCTTAAAAGAAATGGTTAACGTTCCTTATTTGAAATCTTATTAAAAGATCACGTTCCTCTATTGAAATCATTATTAAAGAAGATCACGTTCCTATTGAAATCCTATTTAAAGGTCACGTTTCCAATTGAAATCTTATTAAAATTTCACGATCCGTTGTACAATCTTATTTAAAGGTTACGTTCCCTATTGAAATCTTATTAAAAGGTCACGTTTCCTATTGAAATCTTATTAAAGGTCACGTTCCCTATTGAAATCTTATTAAAAGGTCACGTTCCCTATTAAAATTTTATTAAAATGTCACGTTCCCTATTGAAATCTTATTAAAAGGTTACGTTCCCTATTTAGAATCTTATTAAAAGGTCACGATCCCTATTGAGATCTTGTTTAAAGTATGTGTTCCACGTTCCTATTGAAGATCTTATTAAAAGGTAACGTTCCCTATTGAAATCTTATTAAAGGTCATGCTCCCTTTTGAAATCTTATTAAAGGTCATGCTCCCTAAGGTTATATATATAGAAATCTTATTAAAAGGTCACGTTCCCTATTGAAATCTTATTAAAAGGTCACGTTCCCTATTAAAAGGTCACGTTCCTTATTGACATCTTATTAAGGTCACGTTCCCTATTGAAATCTTATTAAAGTTCACGTTCCCTGTTGAGATCTTATTAAAAGGTCACGTTCCCTATTGAAATCTTATTAAAAGGTCACGTTCCCTATTGAAATCTTATTAAAAGGTCACGTTCCCTGTTGAGATCTTATTAAAGGTCCACGTTCCTTATTGAAATCCTATTAAAAAGGTCACATTTCTATTGAAATCCTTATTAAAAGGTCACGTTCCCTATTGAAATCTTATTAAAGGTCACGCTCCCTATTGAAATCTTATTTAAATTTCATGTTCCCCTATTGAGATCTTATTAAAAGGTCACGCTCCCTATTTGAAAATCTTAATTTAAAGGTCAGTTCCCTATTGAAATCTTAATTAAAAGGTCAAGTTCCCTATTTGAAATCTTATTTAAAGGTCACGTTCCCTATTGAGATCTTATTAAAAAGTCACGTTCCCTATGGAAATCTTATTAAAAGGTAACGTTCCTTATTGAAACTTGTTAAGATCTTGTTAAAAGGTCACGTTTCCTATTGAAATCTTATTTAAAGGTCACGTTCCCTATTGAGATTTATTAAAAGGTAACGTTTCCCTATTGAAAATCTTATTAAAGGTCAAAGACTCCCTTTTGAAATCTTTATTAAGA
>JABUQX010097415.1:12500-17500 GCA_015478945.1 Trachelipus rathkii | reverse complement strand
TATATATAAATTATATATATATATTAAATTATATATAATATATATATATATTATATATATTAGTATTATATAATATAATAGATCTTTGTTATAGAAAAAAATAAAGCAAATAAATAATTAAAAAAATGGGTTTAAGTAATCGCAAAAGTTCTTTCCGCGGGACTAGTCGCTGGTCGCTGTTAGCTTGTCGCTGGTCGCTAGGTCGCTGGTTGCTGGCGCGGGTATCCGCTGCATGCCTGATCGCTGATTCGCTGAGTGCGCGATCCTTGCATCGCCTGATCGCTGAAACGCTGATCGCTGATCGCTGTCGCTGTCGGTCCGCTGGCGTCGCTGAGTCTCGCGCTGGTCGCTGGCACTGGTCCCTGTGTCCACTGGTCGCTGGTCGCTTGTCGCTGTCGCTTGTCGTGGTTCCGCTTGCTCGCTGCTCGCTGCTCGCTGGGTCATTAGTAGCTGTCGCTGGTCCGCTGGTCGCATGCGTCACCTCGTTAAGCTGGTTCGCTTCACGCTGGTCACTGGTCGCTGGTCCCGCCTACCGCCTGTCACAATCGCTCGCCCTAGGGGTGTGGGGTTGTGTGTTGCGCTTTCGCTGGTTGCAAGTCGGCTGGTCGCTGCGTCGTTGGTTGTTGGTAGCTGGTCGCTGGGTCGCTGGGCGCTGGTCCCGCTGGTCGCTGGTCTCTGTCGCTGGTCGCTGATCGCTGAGGCGCTGTGCGCTGTTGCTAGGTTCCGCTGGCGCTGTCGCTTTCGCTTTTCGCTGTCGCTTGCGCTGGCCGCTGGTCGTTGGACCGGCTGCTCGCTGCTGCGGTCATATAGTAGCTGATCCGCATGTTTTCGCTGAGCACGGTAGCTGCGCTGGTCGGCTAGGTTTTTTTTATGTCGCTGGGTCACGGGTCACTGGTCCGCTGGTCCCACTGGTCTGCCTTCAGGTCGCTGTCGCTGATCACTGGTCGTTGGTCCCCGCTGGTAGCTGGTCCTTCTGTCGCTTTTCGCGTCCGCGCGTCGCTGTAACTGTAGGTAATCGCTGGCGCTGGCGTCACTGTCGCTGGACGTAAAAGGTCGCTGGACGTTGCGTCGCTGACTCGTTGGTCATTGTCACTGTCACTGGTCATGGTCGCTTGTCGCTGTCCGCTAGGGTCGCTTGTCGCTGCGTCGCTTGTTCGGCTGTCCGCTGTGTCGCAGCGTCGCAAGGTCGCTGCGCATAGCACTGCGTCGCTGGTCGTTGGTCGCTTGGTCGCTGAGCTTTGTCGCTGGTTGCTGGTCGCTGGTCACTGGTCACTGGTCGCTGGTCACTGGTCGCTGGTCGCTGGTCGTTGGTCGCTGGTCGCTGGTCGCTGATCACTGGTCGCTGGTCGCTGGTCGCTGGTCGCTATGATTACAAGTAATGCTCTATAAAGTATTTCCAAGTTTTTTCCGCGCCTTTTTAAAAGTTTGACATTCTAAAAGTTAGATTCCGTTTGACTGTCAAAATCACTGGTATTAATCTAAAGCTCAATCAGTTAGTTTTTCACTGCACGAATATCTTCAATGATAAGTTGATCGTTTACATCGGATGCGGAACTAATTGGCGCGACATTTATCTCTAGATGAACAATTTCTTCTTTTTCAGTTTCTTAACTCTTGTCGGGTTCTGAAAATGCTATCTTATATGCTTGTTCAACGCATACCTCTTCAAAGCTCGTTTAATTAAAAAAAATAAGATAATCTACTTTTCAACGTAGTTTTTATGTATTAATATTTTCCAACCCTTTGGCAAGAAATAAAACTTTTTTTTTAAAATGGATTTATTACTTTATAGTACACTTACACAATTCAAAATTAAAACAAAGTTAAATATATTCTATTTTCTATGAGTTATGGTATGAAAAATTAAAAAAAAATATATATGTATAAAATATAAAAAATATAAAATAAAAAAATATAATAAAAGTTGACTTCTAAAAATTGATTCCTTTATAATCATATATATATATATTATAATATATATATATATTATATATATATATAAAATGTATATAGATATATATATATATATATAATATATTATATTATATATATATATAAATATATATATATATATATATATATATATATATATATAATATATTATATATATATATATATATAAATATTATATATATATTAATTAATATAATATTATAAAATTATATTATATAATTATATATATATATATATATATATAATATATCATATATATTATAAATATAAATATATAATAATATATATATAGTATATAATATATAATATATATTAATATAATAATATATAATATATATATATAAATTTATATATATATAATATATATATAATATTATAATATATATATATACATATATATATATATATTAATATAATAATATATATATAATATATATATTTATATATATATAATATAATATATATATAATATATATATATATAATTCTTTGTTTTTTCTTTGCCGGGTTTAGAAAAAATAAAACCAAATAAAATCAAAAAAAGGTTAAGTAATCGCCAAAATTTTTTTCACTAGTCGCTTCTCGGTTTAGCTGCGTTCGCTGGTCGCTGTCGCTGTAGTCCCGGTGCCTTTGTCGCTGATCGCTGCCGTCGCTGGGGGCCTCTGATCACTGTCTCTAGCTGTCCGCTGGGTTGCTCGTCGCTCGTCGCTTCGTCGCTCGTTCGCTCGTCGCTTCGTCTCGCTCGGTCGCTCTCGGTCGTTCGCTTGGTCGCTGGGCGTCCGTCCCGCCCGTTCGCAGGTCGCTATCGCTGTTCCGCTGTCGCTTCGCAAGTCGCGCTGGTCGCTGGGTCGTTGGCTTGGCGCGGTCCGCTGGTCGCTATGTCGCCTGGGTTCGCCGGGTCCTGGTCGCTGCCGTTGCTGGTTCCGCTGGTCCTGCGTCCGCTCGTTCGCTGTTCGCTGGCTCGCTGTTCGCTGTCGCCTTTCGCTGGTCGCTGGTCGCTGTTCCCGGGTCGCCCTGTCGTTGATCACCCTCTCTTCGCTTGTCGTTAGTCCGCTGGTTCTGGTCCTCTAATCACATGTCGCTGTCGTTTGTCGCTGTTCCGTGGTCCTGTCGTTGCGTCGTGTCGCAGTCGCAAGTTCGCTGTTCCGCTTTCGCTGTTGCTAGTCGCTGTTCGCTGTTCCCTGTTCGCAGTTCGCTTTCGCTGCTTCGTCGTTCGCTTTCGCTGTTCCGCTTTCGCTTTTCCGCTGTCGCTGGTCGCTGTTCCTGCGTTCGGCGGACGAAGGATCTGGCCGCTGCTCGTTTGGATCGCTGGTCGTTGGTCATTGTAGCTGGTCGTTGGTCCCTGTCACGGGTCACTCGTCGCGTCGCTGTCGCTTGTCGTGCATTAGTCGCTGTGGCTGGGGGCTGTGGCGGTCGCTGTCGCTGGCTCCGGTCGCTGTCTGTTGGTAGTAGTCACTGTCGCTGGTCGCTGTCGCTTGTCGCTGGTCGCTGTTACCTGAACGCTGGTCGTTTGTCGCGGTTGCTGTCGCTGTTCGTTTGGTCGCTGTTCGGGGTGCTGCTGGTCCTGTTCCGCTGGGGTCGCTGCCGGGTCCCACATGGTCGCTGGTCCCGCGATCACTCACTTGTCCCGCGGTCGGCTTGGTCGCTGTTCCCCGCTTGCGTTTCGCTGGTAACGGGTGCTGCGCGGGTCACTGGTCTTTTGGTCCCCGTTCTCGCTGGTGCTGGTCGCTGGTCGCTGGGTCCGCTATCACCTCACTGGTTCGCTTTGCGTTAGTCGCTTGCTGGTCCACTGCGTCCCGCTAAATCACTTCTCTCCGTGTGTGGCATCTGTTTCCGTGGTCTCTGGGTCGGTGGGGTTCGCCTGGTTTCCCTTTCTTCGCTTTGTTTTCTTTTCTTTGGCTGGTTTGGATCTCGGTCGCTGGGCGTCCCCGCTTCCTCTTCTAGTCACTGGGCCGCTCGGCGCGCGTTTGGTGCGTCTTTGGTTCATCTTTAGTCCGTGGGGCTTGGTCAGGTCGCGGCGTCTTGGGTCGGGTGGCTTGGTGCCTTTGGTAGCTGTTCACTTGGGCCTGTGGGCGTGCTGTTGTAGCTTGTGTCACTGTATGCGCTGGTCGTTGTTCCGGCTGTTTTGCTGCTGGTCCATGCGCCTGTTCGGTTGTTGGGTCCGCTGTTTCGTTTGGTCCTGGGTCGCTGGTTCGACTGCGGTGCCTATCTCGCTGGATTCGCTCGCGGGTCTCTCTGTTCTGTGCTGGTTCGCTAAAAAAGTCGGCTGCGTCGGTTGGATCGTGCTTGTCTCTCTCTCGCTGTCCTCTGGGTCCATGTCTGCTGTCCTGGGGTCGGTGGTCGTTTTTATTATCGGTTAGTCTATGTCGCTTGTCGCTGGGCGCTCGGTCGCTGTCGTCGCTTTGCGTCTCTGGTCTTCTTATTCTATTCTACTGTTCTCATAGGTTCTGTTGAGTCGGCGGCCCTCTGCGTCGCTCATCTGATCGCTAGTCCGTTGGGTTGGTGTCGCTTCGTTCGCTGGTCCCCGCGTGTCTTGGTCGCTCTTGTTCGTCGCTCTTGTCCATGGGGCCCCGGCCTGCGGTCGCTTGGTGCCCGCTGGTGGCCGCTTTGTCCGTGGCATTAACGTCGCTTGGGTTGCGCTGGTCGTTGGAGCTGGGTCACTTTGTTCGCTTGGCTTCGCTATATCGCTGCAGTACACTGAACGCTGGTCGTTTGCGTTCTGCTCGTGCTGCCGTCCCTGGTTCGTTGAGTCGCCGTTTTATTCTCGCTCGTCCCGCCTGTCTCTGTCGCTGTTCGCTTGGTGTCGCTGCCTGGTCCTTATAATCTCTTGGTCGCATGTTCCTTGGTATCGCCTGGTCGCTGGTAGTTCTTCTGGTCGCTGGTCGCTGTCTCTTCTATCTGTTGGTTTCTGTGGCTTGGTCGCTGTGGTCCTGTTCGTTGTTGCGTCGTTTGGTCGCTGTACTGTCTGGTCTATTGTGTCGCTGGTCTATCTGCGTCGTTGGTCGGGTTATCGTAGCTCTCTGGTCCGCTAGTCTCTGTGCTGTGTGC
>JABUQX010097415.1:5000-7500 GCA_015478945.1 Trachelipus rathkii | reverse complement strand
TTATATAAACTTGCCACATAAAATCTTTACATTTATACAACGCCACTTCATGAACATATGAAAAATCATCATCGAAGGGAATACTGAAGTCCAAAAATTTTAATAGTAAAAAGCGAGCAGTCCTGTATTTTCTAGAACAGGGAAACCACAAAAGAGCAATAAATCCAAGCCGTGAGTGAGTTTTGATGAGAGTTTCTCCCCAAAAAAGATTTGGCCTATCAATGACCCCAAATCACAGCAAAATAATAATTTTATTCTCAATGAGTAACCATTCACAGTCACAGAAGAGAAGGGGTTCATAGAACTTATTGCCCATCTTTAACCAAAATATCTTATTCCTAGAAAATATTTTGTAGAGATGTTACCAACTTCTACAGGAAATTATGACAACAGTATTCGAGAAGTTCTCTAAGCTGATCAGATATCATTTACTACAGATATATTGAGAGCTAAATAATTCAAACAAGTCATTTATTTCTTTAACTGCTCTGGCTTACCAGCGAGTTTTAAAAAAAAATGGACTGTACTCCATTGCAAGTATTTCCAGGTTCTCATTCTGGAATTAAAATCACTATAAGTTTTGAAATTATGACGAATTAATTGGGAAAATTCCTCCTAACCAAAATCCATTTGATCCTCGAGATGCGAAGCATAAACATGTAAACGGAAACTGCATTAGCAGATGCACAAGTTTTCTTTTTTATCATTAAACTCAATTTGTTATTAAAGATGCCTTATTTTGCAAAGACAGTGTATTTGATAAAGAAATGTAGGAATATTTGTACACAATTCAAGCATCGAGTTTTAAGCTTTAATGAACTTAAAAGAATACAAAAAGATTGGATTCACATCTTGCAAGCCCACTTATGCCTAATTCAAGATGTTAATATAAGGTAGAATGCACATATTTGATTCTAGAAAGAAATTGAATGTTTGAAATCATTTTTCCAGAGTTAATAATATAGAAACTATCGTTCTTTTACAAACTTTGCCTGCTAATAAATTGCAAATACTTGAAAAAAATTCTAAGAGTTTTTGCAAACTTATTTCTCAGTTTAGGAAACTATAAAGACAAAATCAATTATATCATCAATTATTTTCCATATTTGAGCTCTCCAGCATCATCTCTAACTCTGAGGATGACAACAGAGTTCAGACTAAAAGAAGAAGCTGAAGAAGCATAAGAGTTTAGACTTATAATAAAAAGAAGAGAAGGATCAATAGACAAATATGTCAAACAAAGATAATGTTTAAAATACTTAGTGACCCAAGAACAAACTACTTTATTTTCTAATGAAATAAGAAATGAGTAAAGCTGATGCTCTGAAGAAATTATGCAAATAAACTGAAGGATAGAAATTGATAATAGTAGTTAGCAGTACAGAAAAGGTTCAGGCGATGAGTCATCTATCCATTTTCAGAAACAAGCATTATCTACAATGAACTTAGATTTGCCAAGTACCTCAAAAGCATCAGGAACATTAGGAAAAGAAATTACTGCAAAGTTACTTAGACATATATTCAAAAACATGAAATTGTTAAATGTTTGTAGTAGACCCAAGATACAAACTGACTTTATTTTCTAATTAAATAAGAGAATTGAGTACAAAATGATGCTTGAAAGAAATATGCAAAATAATTGAGGAGAAAGTGATTAATATAGTACAGTACAGAAGAAGGTCAGGCATAGTCATCTATCCATTTTCAGAAACAAGCATTATCTACAATGAACTTAGATTGCCAAGTCACCCAAAATCATCAGGACATTAAGAAAAGAAATTTCTGCAAAAAGTTACTTAGTTTTTATAGGTTTGAAGAAAGTGAAAGGAACAGCGAGTCAGTTAGTGTTTAAAAAGGAAAAAAAACGAAAAATCAGTGGCTTATTCAGAAGGTTGCAATTCGTAAAGCAAATTGAAATTTTTTACCCCCTCAATCACTTTTCCTAATGTGCAAAGGAAGAATTACGTAATTTGTGGAAGACCAAAAGCTAAATTTCCAAACATAGCAGTACTTAACCAAAAATTACTCTCCTTCCATCTTCCCATACATTCAGAGAAATTAGTTTCATTTTCAGAAGCAGAAAATATTTTTAGGAAAAACGTTTAAAAATAATCGCCCAATACTGGTGAAGTTTTTTTTTACTTCACCACAGATATTACAATTTTCAAAAGGTTTAAATATGAAAAAGTATTAAAATTTACACTTTTGTATATAATCTATATATATATATCATATATATAGTTATATATATATATATAATATATATATATATTATAATATATTTATATAGTATATATATAAAATTAATTTTGAATTAAATTGAATTACATGAGAATAGCTTATAATTCTATTTTGAAGGTACTGAGTAAACTTATTTAAATAATATTAGCAGATAATGTAATACACTGTATGAATCTACACAATATACTATTATTTTTGTTAAAGCATGGTAAAGGTATGTAAATAAAATCCCTTAGATCAAATTTTTTCTCAAGAAAGT
>JABUQX010097415.1:0-2500 GCA_015478945.1 Trachelipus rathkii | reverse complement strand
TCCCTATTCCAAATCTTATTAAAAGGTCACGTTCCCTATTGAGATCTTATTAAAAGTTCACGTTCCATTTAAATCTTATTAAAAGGTCACGTTCCCTATTGAAATCTTATTAAAATCACGTTTCCTATTGGAATCTTATTAAAAGGTCACGTTCCCTATTAAAATCTTATTATTAAAGGTTCACGTTCCCTATTGAAATCTATTAAAAGGTCACGCATGATAAAATCTTATTAAAAGGTTCACGTTCTTATGAAATCTTATTAAAAGCGTCTCTCCTCTTTTAAAATCTTATTCAAAGGTCACGTTCCCTATTGAAATCCTATTAAAAGGTTCACGTTCCCTATTGAAATCTTATTTAAAGGTCACGTCCCATTGAAAAATCTTATTAAAAATCACGTTCCTGTTGAAATCTTAATTAAAAGGTCACGTTCAATATTGAAATCTTATTAAAGGTTCACGTTCCCTTTGAGATCTTATTTAAAGGTCACGTTCCCTATTGAAATCCTATTAAAAGGTACGTTTCTTATTGAAATCTTATTATAAGGTCAAGTTCCCTATTGATCTTATTAAAAGATCACGTTCCCTATTGAAATCTTATTTAAAGGTCACGTTCCCCATTGAAATCTTATTAAAAGGTCACGTTCCCTATTGAAATCTTATTAAAAGGTCACGTTCCCTATTGAAATCTTATTAAAAGTTCACGTTCCCTATTGAAATCTCTTATTAAAAGGTCACGTTTCCTATTGATATCTTATTAAAAAATCTGTTCCCTATTGAGACTTCATTAAAAGTTCACTCCCTAATTGAAATCTTGATAAAAGGTCACGTTCCTTATTGAAATTTTATTAAAAGGTCACGTTCCCTATTGAAATCTTATTAAAAGGTCACGTTTCATATTAAAATCTTATAAAAAGGTTACGTTCCTTATTGAAATATTATTAAAAGGTCACGTCCTCTATTGAAATCTTATTAAAAGGTCACGTTCCTAAAACATCTTATTAAAAGGTCACGTTCCTATTGAAATCTTATTACAAAGGTCACGGTCCTATTGAAATCTATTTAAAAGGTCACTTCCCTATTGAAATCTTGATTAAAAAGTCATGTCCTTATTGAGTCTTAATTAAAAGTTCACGTTCCCTATTGAAATCTTATTAAAAGGTCACGTTCCCTATTGAAATTTTATTAAAAGGTCACGTTCCCTATTGAAATCTTATTAAATGTCACATCCCTATTGAAATCTTATTAAAAAGTCACGTTCCCTATTGAAATCTTTTTAAAAGGTCACGTTTTCATGGATAAAATCTAATTAAAAGGACACGTCCTATAATATTATTGACAAAGATCAAACGTCCTCTAATTGAAAAAATCTTATTAAAAAGGTCACGTTCCCTTTGAAATCTTATTAAAAGGTCACGTTCCCAATTGAAATCTTATTAAAAGGTCACGTTCCTTATTTATATAATTAAAAATCAACGTTCCCTATTGAATCTTATTAAAGGTCACGTTCCCTATTATGAAAGCGTAGAAGGACAACTATTGACTATTGCATTCTTTATTAAAAGTCACGTTCCCTAATTAAATCTTATAAAATGTCACGTTCCCTATTGAAATCTTATTAAAAGCACGTTCCCTATTAAATTTCTATTAAAAGTTCACGTTCCCTATTGAATCTTGATAAAAAGTCACCTTCCTATTTGAAATTTTATTAAAGCTCACGTTACCTATGCAAATCTTATTGAAAGGTTCACGCTTTCATTAAAATCTTAAAAAGTACTTCCTTATTGAAAATTATTAAAGGTCACGTCCTCTATGAAATCTTATTAAAAGTCACGTTCCCTATTAAAATCTTATTAAAGTCACGTTCCCTATTAAAATCTATTAAAAAGTCACGTTCCCTATTGAAATCTTATTAAAAAGTCACGTTCCCTATTGAAATCTTATAAAAAGTCATGTTCCTTATTGAGATCTTATAAAATCACGTCCTATTGAAAATGCTTATAAAAAGTAACGCTTCCCTATTGAATTTATAAAAGCGTACGTTCCCTATTGAAAATCTTATTAAAAGCGGCACGTTCCCTATTAAATTTTTCCCGTAAAAGTCACCGCTTCCCTATTGAAATCTATTAAAGGTCAACGTTTCATGATAAAATCTACATATATAGTCACGTTCCCTAATTGAGATATTATTAAAAGATCACTCCTCTATTAAATCTTTATTAAAACGTCACTTCCCTATTGAAATTCTATTAAAAGTCACGTTCCAATTGAAATCTTATTAAAAGGTCACTGCTTCCCCGATTGAAAATCTATTAAAAGCACGTTCCCTATTGAAAATCTTATAAAATGTCACGTCCTATTGAAATCTTATTTTTAAAGGTCACGTTCCCTATAGAGATTATTATTAAAAAAGGTCAACCGTTCCCTAATTTGAAATTCTTATAAAAGCACGTTCCCTATTGAAATCTATTAAAGTCACGTAAACCCGTTGAAATTTAATCCT